>DWFV01001177.1:0-11763 GCA_018246775.1 Parelbella machaon machaon
ACAGGGCGCGATGGCGCTCATTGGGGGAGGCCTATGTCCAGCAGTGGACTGAGATAGGCTGGTGATGATGATGATGAATATAACTACATTTTCGCATCAATATTTGTAAGATGGCACTACTATACAACGGTTTTGGGTACTTATTTTTATGTAATCTCAATAATTTCCAAAGTCAGTATAAGCTATGATATTCGCGCAAGTGGCCGGTCGCCGATAGCGGGGCAGCTGGCTCGCGGCCAGCGCGCCACTTGATACCTGGAGATAATGCTCACTGGTTTATGCTATCCCCGTATTTATTTCGTTTGGTCTTGTTCATTAAATATCACACGCTGTAACGGTGAAGAAAAATATCAGGATATTTCGATCGAAATTTCTTCATGATCTTTAAAGGACCATCTCCGTTATGGCAGCTCTAAAAGAATGGTTAAAATCAACAATCGTGAAAAAAATGCTATTGACATACGTGATCTAAATTTTTAGTGTTTCGTCATCCCCGTCAGTCCGTCCGCTATACAACAGACGAGGCTCCGGCCACCGGCTTATTGTAGTGTAGCACAATTTATGCGTAGTTAAATGCCCTGTCTGCCGATGGACAGCGGCGTAGTTAGTACGAGAACCTGTGCTTTGCTATCGCGAACTCGTATGGCCAGCGTGGAGATTACCAGCCAAAACCTTCTTGTGACAAGCCTGCGAATGACATATATGAAAGCAATTATCATTCTCGTATGTACATTATATTGTAACCATTATACGAAGTTACACTTTGCCGACGGACTCCGTTTAAAAATTTCGGTGAAACGTATTTACTACTGACCTGAATCTCTACCTATCTGTTTTAGAGCGACGTCCCGACCTTCCTCAGTTGCGAGGTGATTCACGGCACTTTATGTTTAAGTTATGTGTTACCTCCATACACAATATTACTTAGCAATATCAATGTTGCTAAGTGAATACCAATCGATGGGACGTAATCGTAACTGGTGAAACGTGGGAGTGTACTAGATTCCTCTGCCTAACCCTTCGGAGATTACAGGCGTGATGTTAAGTCTAATATTATTGTTATCAGTAAAAAAAGTAGATTACACATCACTTACTGAAATTTCCATAACTTAAGATAAAACATTTAGAAATTGATAGCTTGAAGAATTACTTGGGACACTTGATATTCTTTAACTATCTACTCGTGGATTTATTTCGAACCTTCTGTAATGCATAAATATGTATATAAGCCTAATTGGACAAAATAAATATTGTCTATATACGTCTATTATTTATTGATTGCTTTCTAGAATAATGTTGATTGTATGTGTTCTCAGCAACAAGTACTAATATGGTTCGGTTTGCTTCCGAATTCCAGCACATAATCATTTTTGGCTTTCCTTTTCATCTTAACCTTTACAATAGGTACCGTATCTATGTACGTATCTACATATCTACCGTATCTATATAGGAGTAAGACTCCTCGTTAAGGTAGTGTTCTGCAGTGTGAGATGACAGCATTCCTATAATTCTTCGTAATTTCTAACCGACATCTTAGGAAGCTGGAACGAATGTTTTATGAGATGATCCGACCCCCCGATCCGGCCGATACGACCGAACCCGGCCCGCTAACTGACTCGCTAACTTTTCATTTCATTTTCCAAACTTTTAATCTCAAAGTGCCCGTGAAAGAAAAATGGCGGCGTTAAGGAAATCGCCAGCGCCACCTATTATCAACTCCTGCAACTCGCATAATTTTGCTACCTCTCAAATTTCAATGTAGACAACGTCAAATGAAAACAAACCTTATGCTTTATACATAACGTCAAAACTCGAAGATCAGGATGGTGTCGCTTACGACGAAGTGGTGAGGGAAGAAATTGTTACAGAAGAGTCATAAAAAGTAAGATATTAATGTATCGCGGGAGGCATTAGACGGTTGGCGGATCGATTTCTATGCATAAAAAATGCTAATGGCCCTGCGGAGAGTACGTAGTGCCTTTGCAAGTGATTTATGGACGGAGTTGGACCAACTATTCGCCTCGATGTCCTTCGAGGTGTTTTGTCGACAGGTGTGCGGAAGATCGCGGTAATGATGGTCCTTTGAGCCGGATGGGATTTTTTTCTTAAATTAAACATATAATGAGGCATCGCCTGCTTACCCATAATAAAATTTTAGCTGCCAGACCGTGAAGCAAATGTGTGCGATTTTTTTAAGCCAACAAGCAAAACACAATAGACTTTTACAATTTACAAGTCGAGTACGAAGTCGATACACTTTTACAAGTCGAAAGAGACGTTGTGATAGGTGTATGAAGTGATTAGAAAAATTCTGATTGCTTCTTTCGTTTATTGTCCTTTGATATCTTGACTATTTTTGTATGATATAGAAATAGAGTAGAATAGTACTCCCTAATTAACTTCTATTATTCTAAGCACGGCATAACACAATTGATTGAAAAAAGAATAATTATTTGTTCTTAATACCACCGATTAAATCAAAAACCTTTAGATGCCAATCACTTATATAAAAAAAATATCCTATTATCATTCCACTGTTGGGCAACGTTCTACTCTCAGAATGAAGAGGCTTAAAGCCATAGTCTCATATACTGATATAGAGATTTCAGTGACTGTACTCGTCTTAGAAGACATTATAAAGAAATCTAAGGTGTACAGATTGGATCACAATATTGTAGCAAACCTATCTACATATATCAGGTAAAACGCCCGTAACTGATATTAGTGCAAAAAATAATCCATTAATATCAACACATGATTCATCGTCGCAAAAAATTCCATTATCAGAATTCGAACATTCGAGAGCAATCCATTCGAGAAGCGCAACTTGTGACGTTTTTAAAAGTGTAATAAAAACGTGATTTATACTTCGCTTATAAGCATTTCAGTTTGCAGGCTCAATGGCGTGGAATAATAGTAGATATGGCGTTTTTTATTTAATAGCATCCCGTCATTTTATCTGGTCTCATGGATTAGTTATGCGTTAAAGGCCCCATTCAATGCTTTCCGCTAATCTCTCGGCACAAACTTGGATAGGAGAAGACATGGTCTTAACTCTTTTTCATTTTGAGAGAAGATGTTCGATTCTGGAACTATATAAGCGTGATGATGATGAATGTTGTTACGCTAATGGTTGTATATTTAAATTAAAATCATTAAATTAAATTAATTAAGTGTATAACAGTGATATTAGAGACAATAGAAGAACGTTATGTCTTCTAGCCGAGAGCGAAAGAATAGAAATTATAATTCGATAGTCATATGAAAAGGTAAGTCAATGTCAAAAATTTACTTTTAGGAAAGTTATGTGTACCTAGAATTTATATTCCTAAAATAAATAATAGGTCAATTATAGTTTATGTTAGAAATATAAACAGTCCCGCCGTTTATATAAACTACCCAGTTTTAGGTGATACAATAAAGGTGAGTGCCTCGTTAGTCGAGTGTTTGCAAGCGCGACTGCCGATCGAGAGGTTCTGGGTTCAAATCCCGGATCGGATACTATTAGATTTTTCTCATTTAGAATTTCTAATTTCTTTTTATTTTATTTCTAATTTTAGCCTGGAGCTGCGCCCGATGTATGGCAATAGGCTCACCACCTATTCCATGGAACGTAAACGTAACTGCTGAAACGTGGGAGTGCACTACACTCCTCTGCCTACCCCTTCGGGGATCACAGGCGTGACGTTACGTGAATATGTAAAACGTAGAATCTGTACATTGTAATAATAATCTTGTCCCACAACGAATGTACATATACAAAGAAACTGACACCTGGCGCCATCTAGCGTGGAGTAGCTGAAGGATTCGTACTGCACGCTTTTACTGGTGCCGCTTATACATAATATGAAAATTTTGATGTCTTTCAGTTTATTTTCATTTTTATTAATATATATAAACAAAATACCAAGGTTTCATATAATACGAGTACTTATATATTATTACACAAAAGGAACTAAAAACATCGGTAAATATCAGATTTAACAAGATAAGAAACAAATGGGTACCTTACTTAGTAAGTTAAACCCACAAGTATCAGCAATCGCTCACATACAGCATTGACGTTACGTTCAGGAATGTTTACAGATGTTCCGCCTATCATGTGATTCCTTAGAATGAATCTCGGGTTAAATATGTATAATTTTTATGTATTATAGTTATGCATACCACATGTTTGTGCTTCCATGATAGTAATATAGGAAAAATAATTAGAATAGGTTTAAGTTATGAATTCATGTTTTTTTTTTATATTGTGAAATCTCTTCTGTACAGAGTTTTAAGCCATTATGCCAATCATATTATTATTTCTATTTTTATGATATATGTAGAAATTATAGAAAGGCAATCAATAATTTATTTAATTAAAGTTAATTTTATTTGAAATGTGTAATTGCAATGTTTTGAAATTACTCGTATTGATTTTAGAGAAACGAATACGAAATATAATTTAAAATACGATAATAACAACATGTCGTGTATGCATATATGAAATATTTGTATGAGAATATTTTATTTATAATAAAAAACCTTATCAGCACTTGAATAGTTTTGTATCTATTTATAATATATTGATAAAACAGAATGCGAATAGCAATGGGTGCAGGTACCGAGAGACTAAGATTTATCTGCGTTGACAAAGTAGGTCAGATACTGGCCGATGGCGCAGTCAGATGTCTATGAAAGCTAAATGCGTGTAGAAAAGATCGAGGAATGTCGAGGAAGCAAGGCACATCTGAAGTACAGATATATTTGGCACACAGTGCTCTTTATTTTCCCCTTAAGGTAGTTGGCAGGAGAATATAATTACGTAATGACATAATTTAGAATAATTTGGTCAAGCAACATAGATGGGTACTTGTATTCATCACATCATTTCTAGTCTGTGCTCGTACCTGTTACTAAAAGTAAAACGAATTAATAGCATAAAACATAGCGCAGATTTATAATAGCGGCTTCCAAGTGATTTAGCATTCCGGCCGCGGAGTAAATATAGATATATATGTATATCCAAACAATAATTTGAACGCAATACGTGTACCCGCGTAATCTTCCGCCGTCTCCGCTCACGTAAACAAAACGACGAAATAAAAATATCTGTCCGGAGCACCGATCGCGATACACGGACGGACGCGGGTGGAATATTTTAATTTTTATATTATTTTATTAAATATGGAAAATAACAACCCCCCCACCCCCTTCATCCTGCCCTTAGCACAGGCCCCCGCCAATGAAAGGGTGGTTTAATTGTAAGGCTCACACGTACGTACGTGCATCTCAAATTTTAATATGTACCCCCATACAAATGTGTCCGTGTGGTAATTTTTATTACACATTCGGTACCAGATTAGCTTGTGTGTATTTTGTCTCCCATAAAAAATTTTATCGGTTTGCATGAGGTAGGTGTAGTTACCATTATTGTAAGTGTGACAAACGTTTTGGTGCAAAAAAATATTTAAAAGACTGTTGCTCCCTGCCTGTTAAAGTGTTTGGGTTTTGAAACATCCCACATTTATTTTGTGTTGTAACAACTGTGAATTTGATTTCTTTGTGCGAATTCGACGTACGTGCACACGACTTACCCACTACTTGTGAATTGATGTATGGAAAGGAAGCATCCTAAACGACGTACTTCCCAAAGAAAGAGTACATCTAGCGTATTCTGGGCAATAAGATCACGCTGCTGCCTAACCCCTTAGTCACGAACCTGTAGCGGTCGATACACTATGAAGAGGATCGATTTCTAATGAATGTCATGGCAATATTTGCATATGGTACGGTCTCTTTTACGTGGAAATTATTTAACTTCAAGTATTTATCCTTCATACAATAGTGTTGGTAATCATTGAACTGTCATCTCCATAAAGCTAGCTTACATGTAGCCGCCGTTGTGTTTCAGTACATGCTAACTAGGTATCGTGGAGTTGAGAACAGGCAACACCGTGACCCGCGCCGGCCGGTTAGTGTAATGCGGTGGAAACTGCTCTGGCATTATCTGCGTTTGATTCCCGTAACTTTGCGCCGTTCACGCTCCACTGACGGTGTAGTTGCCGAGTCGCTTGAGGGCCAATCGACGGAATGCTCGCCGTATGATAATGTTTTGATCTTTAAACTTGGGTCCAATTGAAATAAAGCCGTTTTTACACAGTGCTTTAAGTATATGAAGAAGTAGAAGAAGAAATGGAGGGTGATGTTAAAGCGGTAGCAGGAATAATTTCATTCGTTTTTAAAATAGAATTGTTTTGCACAAACACTAAGCAGTTCATCGGAGACAACAGTGTAGTAACTCATACGACGATATATACATACGTTTGTGTTGTTTCCTGAAAGATCTCTATACGTCTGTCCCACGAGTAGAAACCATTTAGAGACTTTGCAAATAACTGTGCACGATGACGCCTACGACATTGAAGGTGCACCTGTGAATATCTTAGAGTCCAAACATCATTGCATGTCAATGTAATCATCTAAGAATGTCAACGCTACAATGCCCTCGGCTTCACTGCGACGCGATCGAGACAACTTTTTCAATTTCCCGCAGAAGCAGAGGAGCCGACCGCCATCAAACGATAAATGATTATAAGTACGACGTAAGAGCAAACGCGGCAAGGAAGCGGTGTAATGAGAAATGAGGAGAAAAAAACCACGGGCCAGGAAGCGTGGCGAGCTGCTCCCTCGGCGCCTTTTTGTTCTTTTTATTGATTAAAAAAGTTTCTTAATCATATTTCGCTGAAACGCCCGACGGGATAGTTGGCTGCTATCGGCGTTATGGTATTTCGAACAATTTCCCCAACCAATTGTTGACTCGCGAGCGGCGTCTACATTTTCCGACCGTTTCAAAAAATGTTCCGTGAAATCTGTCCCGCTTGTGTCGTATACAGTATTTGAAGCCTGGAAGCGGTGTATTATATTAATATCCATGTACATATCACAACCTAGTGACTATAATACTTGTTACCTATAGTGACAATAATTGATTTGTTATTATGTATAAGATTGCGAAGTTATATGTAAAAGATTTCTTAAATTATGTCTCGAACTAATGCCCGAGAATTATAAACATACTGAGAAATCTTAAAAGTTTAAATTCGTTAATATTTTTTTTTATTGTATCATGATCTCTGAAATTCATACATAGAAATTAATAAGAACACGGAGCAATCACAAATAATCTGTAACTGAACTGTAATTACATTGGAAAATTTCAATTCTTTCCAGATTCTCCACCTGACGTCACCTCCGGCGTTTCCAGTGGAGAGGATAATGAGCAGCGAATGCGGCAGCCGGCTGTGCCTGTGGGGTTCCAGGGGCGTCGTCATCATGGAGCTGCCCTTGCGATGGGGTAAAGCCGGGTTGTTCGACAGTGGCAATGAAACTGTTTTGTGCAAGTAAGTAAAGAAACCATTACAAATAAATAAGAAACTATTTATCAAATCTTATAAATTTTACCAGGATTATTGAATGATCTAATGCCCTTGACGATTAGTTATGCCATCGACCCTTAAAGACAACATCGCTGCCATGGATACAAGGTAATTTAAATTGATATTGAAAAGTTTGAGATATAACTTTTCATTTTTATTTAGGCATAGAACATAGCTTATTGTATGTCAGCCGTCGGAGGTAAACTACCTAGATTCTTGGCTAAGCATTCAAATCTTTTCTAAGATAAACTCTGACGATTCCGCTATTCCATTCTACAGAAGGACAAAAAAATGTTTAACAGACAAATGTACTCATACATATATAGTCCAGTTTCATATTCATTGAAAAATTCACACGTGAAATTAATGCAAATTAAATTACATGTTATAACTCATTTTGTTTACCTAAATAAGTCCTCGCTTGTCCAATAATGAAACATTAAAAGATACATCAAAGTACGAATTTTTTTAATCTCCGAACTCACGAACTCAAATCCCTGCTCCAGACGTTGCAAACTTCGAGCGGAACATCTTAGCATAATTAGCCGAAAAGGGGTGTTTATTGCTAATATTAGTTGTAAGGATTAATAATAACGGGCGAGGCTGTAGTGTGCCTTTTAACTGCTATTATCATAAGTCTGCACGCTTCGCGATGTTTCATATCATACGACACTATATCGTGGCCTTGATGATGGTTGTTGTGTTTTATTACGACACGACCGTTTTATTGATCAATGGTCACCGTTGAATTGCGGTTATGGTTTCGACGTTCTTTTATCATCGGTCACTCACCAATGACATCATCTTACAAGAAATCAACAACAAATCATAATTTGTTATTTTAATTACATCAACTGATTGGCGAGTGTTACAAATTTGGTCGTTTGTACTGACGACTTAGTTATCGTATGTAAAATTGGATTTTGTTATTTGGTTACCGATTAATGAATAACATCATTAAGATTTACTTTATTTATACTCATCATCGGCACCATCATCGTTTATACTTTTACCGTTCCACTCTTGGATACGGCTCTCTTAGATTGAGAGGGGTTAAGACCATACTTCTACACACTGCGTTATATCCGGTCGTGTCGTACTCGTCTCGCATACTTAGTTCACACGGTTTGATATTATGTTTAATCGTTATTATTATTAATAGGGATCAAATGCAAATCTCCTTCAGCTAGTTTCGCTTTTAGAGGCAATTATAAATTTCATACATGACCGTTTAAATTTTACGCCGCCTTAAAGAAATTTAGATGGCATTACACTAAATGTAATGTATGCACACGAGCTGAATATGATTTTAATGCATGTTGATATATTTCTGAAGTCGCATGTCCCTTGTTCATTGAGAAAGCATTGTATGGAATACGTTTGTACGTAGATATAATTTCAATTTCCAGCTAGCAAGAATAATATATTATTATATCAGAATTTGCTTTTTTAAGTTTTAGTCGCTAATATAAAAGTATTTGTAAAGTACAGCAGCCACTCGATAACTACCGTAACCAAACTATAAAAGAAACAATCAAAATAATATCTAAAACTCGGGAAACAAAACTTTTAATTGAACGGAAATGTATAATGAAAAATATCCACGCCAGACAACAATAAGTATTGGTACAACTCAATCCGAATGCACAAATCCAAAAACAACCCCCGAAGACGCCCCCGTCTGGATGGAGGACGCGGCCAAATCTTCGAATTAATTTTACTGCCGAAATATGCAAATTTGAAGATATAGCCGCTTAATAACATGTACAAAAGAGTGGTGACTGGAGCGGACGAAGTGGAGATGGCGTTGTGCAGAAGGTTCCAGATGTTACTGTCTACGTGCTAGCAGTCTCTCTGAGGCTAACTATGTTACGTGACGTACCTAGTGGAAACGTCCATTGAGGATATCATTTCAATTTCATTTTCATTACAGTTCTAAGAATTATTTGTTCAATATTAAAATTTGTTAATGGTCAATTTCATAGTTAATTTCAAAATTTATTTGTGAAAAGTTCAATAATTTGGAGCGTTATTTAGCATACAGTAAATATTTTATTTTTGGAATTAGTTCACATAAAATAAACGTTTTTACCAAAAAATTTAAAGCTGATATAAATTCGAGCAAATACGGTTCACAGTAATAATCATACGTTAACCCTTTTAACTAAAATAGTTACATGTTTGAGTTAAACTAATCTTGGTTAAATTGTATGCGGTACATAAGACGTAACGCCTGGAACAACTGTGCGAGCATTCAACCGAACTCTATTCTATGCCCTAATCGTTACCTCGGGCTAACACTGCCGCTTCGAAGAGCTTAATAGGCAAAGGAATTTCCCGCGACAGGAGAAAACATATGAGGCTTTTGAGTCCCGCCTTTACACAAAATTTTCGTATGTAACGCAATTATGAGAGCTAAATAGCATTGATGAGAGAATCTCCTTTATTGTACATACATGAGTTCGTTTAAAAGTTAATTTCTTTCACGAAATACATCTGTTTTGATTATTACTCACTTAATCAGTACTCATAAAAGCTCTCTATACAATATCGAAAACTTTAAGTTCATGTTTTATTCTCAATTCTTATTATACCTTATCAATGTAGCATTCTTAGATTTTCTTAGAAATTAAGATTTTCTAGTTGACATTTCTAGTAGTGGTTCGGGATCTGGATCTGTTCACAGTGTATGGCAATAGACTCACCTCCTATTCCATTATGAGACGTAAACGTTAGTGGTGAAACGTGGAAGCGTACAAAACTCCTCTGCCTACCATTTCACGGATTTTTATTGAATTTTTTAGTGGTACACGTTGAAAAATTTCGTTTTTCACAAATTTATCAAATTATATCAACTGCTAAGAAACTTCTTTCATTAACACCTCTTCAACTTCAGCTCCTTATATACGTCTATTCACTTTTTGTGACCGGTCATTAGTAACATAACATATTAAAAGGAACACATTAGCAAATGAGAACCGCTGCGCATCGGTTGCAGGATCTGCAGCCGCATTCCGTTTTCTTTGATAGCCGCTTATCGCGTTGTTTTCCTCGCAGCCCTACAGGGCTATAGCCACGGATATTTCCCGTCTAGACCCGCTGCAATTTGAATAAGTAAACCCTTAATGTTTCTGATACCACAGATACAACATTTTATAACGTTGAGATTCCTTAGCGTTTATCCGTATTTGAATTGCCGTGCGGATTTTATGATATTTTTGTTGCAGTCACATCGATAGGTTTTATGTATTGTATAGAAAAGTATTTTTAAGTTTTCAGTCTACGATGCCTTTTTGAAAGGTGCAACATTTTTTATTCTATGTCAATTCAACGTAGCAAAGTTGCGAAGCGTGAGTATGGTTTTAAATTCAGAATTATTAAAACAGTAACTCGTGTAAGTCTATTTATATTAAGAAAAGAAGGCCTGGAAATGAATTCCTTTACGAAATACAAAGACACTTTTCCTACAAATCCAGATTGAAAAATTTAACCTTGAAAATTGTGGGATCCAGACAAAAAACGGAAATAAAAAGTAAAAATTTTGTGTAGCGTCCCCAAAAAAACGGAAATATGAGAATGAGAACTATTTTATATATTACAATTTTTCCTCTAAACTATTATACATTCATATCCTATTTGTAGTTTTCCATGGAAACAAACACTCAAAACATACTTAGTTAATAGCCAATATCTCTAACCCAAATGAGCAGCTTAAGATCAATAGATAACCTTCCTTTCGCATCGTAATCCTTTGGTCGCCCGAAACGGGATCCAAACCGAAGGATCCTGTAGGACTCAATTACTCGGTCACCCCGATTTACCCACGACCGATCCAATTTGTAAACGGGACCCAATCGGAGAAAACTATCCGTACATATCACAAAGCAAATTCGACCCTATTGCAATACGCTAAAGTCTATTTCAGTTGGCTGCGTGTGGACATCACCTTCAAAGTCGATATTGTCTAGTCATGCGAGTGATGACCACATCGATGATGCCGCTTTGGCGAATAACACCCTAATAATGGACCTTGTGGTACAATTTCGTACGATCGGTGGACGTCGCATCGTATCGGCCGACCTGAACCCCAATTATAGGCCACAAACTATTTTATCTAACACCCGTGTGACAACACTAATCTTATTAGAATCTATTGGAATTGAAAACGTGGCCGGAATGTATGGAGGCGACTTTACTGTTATTTGAGGAATCTTTTATTTTGTTCCAAAACGTAAGTTAGATAAAACTTTTAATATTAAACAATGCAATTCTTATCAATCTAACGTAACGTAAAATCACGCCTGTAATCCCCGAAGGGGTAGGCGGAGGAGTGTAGTACACT
>DWFV01001178.1:0-11763 GCA_018246775.1 Parelbella machaon machaon
ATCCCGAAGTTGCGTTTACTCGCGTCACGGAGTAAACACCGTCAACAATGCGAGCGTATGAAACCGTGCGTGTGGGGCACTACCTGCCTGTAACGCTACATACACCTGAGTGGCGAGATCGCGCCCGTCGGGGATGAGAGGTGGACCAGTCGACGCTGCACCGGACTTTTTATTCCAAATGTGTTTCATGTGCGGTGTTTACAAATTTATCCGCAATTTGATATTCATCCCGCATACCGAATATTCGCGACAATTGCCGAGTATTTTGCAAATTACATATATGCGTGTTAGTGCAAACAACTCGTTTGCGTCCTTTGTTAGACTAAAGCCGGGAAAACAATTACAACTTAAAAAGGCATAGGACTGAATTTAAATCTACTTCGTAATAAAGTTACGGAAACAGATCTAAGTATATATACGAGTATGTACGTAACAAACGGGTGCAGAATAAACATTTTTCATTTGTTATTCATCGTTTACAAGGTCGTAGTGAATGGGATTATATTTTAACCAGAAAAAAAAATTAAATATTGCACGTTTATTGTCACTTGTCAAGTTTATTGACGTAGGTAAGGTACGACTTTTTATACAAATACAAAAAGGGGAAATACACAGGAAATAACTTAGATTAATGACTAATATGTTAGGCCTTTATTCAGCAGTAGACTGATATGCGCTGGTGATGATGATGATGAAGGTTAGGGTGATGTCTAATGTAGAAAATTTACCAATAATGTTATTATTATGAAGCATAATTTATACGTAACGTAGGAATACATATTTCGCACACCAATACAAAGAAGTGCATATTGGAAGGATTTTAAAACTGAATACACTAACACTTTATGTCTGTTTCTATAACGTGAAATGTTCTGCACCGGATATTTTGATCTAGAAGCTAATAGTTTGTCATTCTTTAAGTAAGCGCTAAATTTGAGTTTAACACATTTCCACAGATTTTCGGTGAGTAAGAAAACAACTTATTTATAAATGTACCCTTTTCTGCTAATGTATTGAGGATGACCTCTTTGGCATACATTCAGCGGTTGTCTTGCCAAATAACGTGAAATTTAACTCTCTACTTGATTGTATGCGGAAAATATTACAAAAATGGAAAAAAAAGACTAATCAAGTCGTTAAAAGATTAGTTCAAGATTCCGAATCAATAATATAATAAAGAACAGATACATTGTTCTATAGGATGCTAAAATCATCAAATTTTAAATAGAAATAGTCAAAGATATCGAACTCGAAATTGAAATGATAAACATTTAAGCAAATTAATTTATTTCCTGCAATGTATTAACATATTCATGTTTTATGCGTTTTTTTACGTGCAACATGTAAGGAAATGTGTGTAGATGGCTTATCAGCAATAAAAATTCAAGTATTGTGTACCGTAGATAGCCGGGTAGTCAGTGTTGCCAGAGGCGACGAGAGTATTAAGAAAACAGTAGATGTTTGCGTAGCACACTTTAGAGATAGCGTCAAAGATAATGACTCTATTTTTTGTAATCTCTGCTTAAAGGTGTATGAGAATCATATTTCGTTATAAACGATAGTAGAGTTAATACTTATCATTTTCCTAATCGTACTGTCTATATGTTCATTTACTAGATACTAATACCATATAAAAAATGAATAAACAAACGAAAATTTTTAAAAAGCTCGTGGGAATGACGCTTCAGAATCGAATTCTACCGTTTCACGCTGTTTAAGCATGATAGAAGAAAAAAACGCAAAAAAAGCTAGACATCTGGATTTAATAATGATTAACTACTTTTTTTTTTTAATCTCTTCATTTTTATCTGAACAATCATTATTTGCGTCTCACGGAAGTTGTCATTTCTTTACAATGGATTCATATCAGATCGAAGATGAAAAAAAAAATGATAAACGATGATTATCAAATTTTTTTTTTCCGTGAACACGTTTTTTTCTTGAAGTAATTTCAAAATATACGCGTGAATTGATTTGAGTTTGCATTATATCTTTTCTAATGTTACTTTGTTAACTGTCACTAAACAAATATCCCTTTTTTATAATAGGTACACTTGTAACTCTTATTTACTAATGTGTTTAAAAAAAAAATTTTTTTACGCAAGTACATCATTACAAAAGTGAAGTTTTACACTCAAAAATGTAAGTAGGTACTCGTACATAACATTTCGATTTGTGTGTATTAAACTATCTTACAAAAAATGATTTATGCTCATAATTGTAAGTTATTGTTATGAAACACTACCACAATAATAGCTTGTTTTGTTACGTCCCATTCCGATAGAAAGAATCAGGGCTGCGGTCAAAAGGTCATTGTTTATATCAATACAAATACATTGACCTTATATTGTATGTATATCATTTATTTATGCACCATATGCCGATCACGCAAGTCATTTTATCCTCCCGAATGTCACATTAATATTTTAGAAACGTAACGTAACGTTATATAAACGTTAATTATGTACTTTGAACGGGCCATTACTTGCCAAACTTAGGTAAAAACATTAAACATTACTATTAAAATATAACAAAATCAATAGTTACATTAGTAAGAACAACATTCGGATAACATTAGCATGATATACCCACAAAAAAAAACTTAATTCAATTATAAAATATTTGATATTATTACCAGAGCGTATTTTGGATTTATTATTTACTAGTGTTATTATTGCAAAAACCAAATCTCCTAGGGATAGGAAATACCTACGCGATTCAAAAAATAAGACAACCAAAAACTTGCTTTGTCAAGGCGACTTCAAATCTTGTACTGACCCTGATACAGTAACACACTAGGTCAAAGTGAGCCCGCATCTACCAATAAACAACCGACAGCCTTCTGCATCTTTCACATACATGCTTACACTCCTGTCTACTAAATAACTGGTTACTGAATAATATTTTAAATAGACCACAGACAAAACTGTTCACGGAAATTTAATAAAAAACTGGCAACTAACAAATAGATGGCCTCGTTGTATGAGCACTGAACGAGTTTGTGTTTGCCAAAAATATATTTTTTTATAATTACCCAAAAAAATTCATCTTATTTAACATACGTTGTTTATATCTATTTTTTATGCCAACAGTACCATCATCTGTTATTAGTGATTTGGTTGTTTTTTTAAATCGTTCAAATAATTATTTTTATATTCTGCGTCGCACGTCTGGTTTTTTGAGTGCGGGAACAAGGTTTACTTTTTCACTATTCCATCAGTAAAGTCGGTTAATGATAATTGTAGTAAATTGGGCGTCGGTTATCTCAATCAACCTTTTACTGACTGCGATAAGGCTCACGTGTTTTTGTAAATTGTTTCCACGATAAGCCCCCAGCGTATCAGTAATATACTGATGTACTAAGTATATTGGAAACATGTCT
This sequence comes from Parelbella machaon machaon, assembly GCA_018246775.1. Classification (NCBI taxonomy): domain Eukaryota; kingdom Metazoa; phylum Arthropoda; class Insecta; order Lepidoptera; family Hesperiidae; genus Parelbella; species Parelbella machaon. The sequence goes on from DWFV01001178.1 coordinate 3,383, forward strand.
TGTATCTGTATTATGTAAATCCGGCTTCTTTGGATATTATGACATGGGCGAGGATCTAATAAACACATAAATAAAAATACTTTTCATTTCGTTATCGATATGTTTAGAACTTTTTTCAATTTTGTGTTTTCAATTTATACGGTATTCGTAGTAACATAAAAAAGGTAATTAAATTCGAAGGGTTATTAGATATGTGGTTTTACTGTTTAAAACTGAGAAATACTCAGTGAGAATCAAAAAGAACAATATTGAATCGAACTAAACTTAATAAAAGAGTCAAAACGAATACATGTTATTATTACTTTTATTTGCAAGTCGTCTGGTCTACTTTCACGGTTGTTTTTGCGAGGTACAAGGTGCGACGTATACGGCTGTCTCGTCTTCAAGTTCACGGTAAATGGGGCCATTTCACTTTGATCCGCTCAGTTATTGTAAGTAAAGGATACTACGTATGTATCACGTGGCAGCTGTGATCAAGCAAGTGATATACCCGGGTGATTATAGTTATATAGTTTGGTACCTATATCACATGAAAAATATTTTTTAACAAATTATTCGCTTTTTATTGTCTTTTTCTTAAATCTTTTGTAATGTTGAAAATTATTTGAGATTAAAGTATACAATTTTTTTCTTTTTACGTTTTAATTTGCAATGGAAACTTGGCGTTATTTTTTATATTATTATGCTTCGAATGATGTTTAAATGTTCTCTTAGCTATACGAAATGTTTATTTATTAAATTTATGCATTTTAAAATTTGATTAAGTCAATTAATAAAGACATTATTTACATTGTTTTACAACGTATTGTATTTTATAATTACGAGTGGCGTGAAGTGTGTGCGTTTACCTCAAACTAGATACCTCAAATGTAATTGCTAAGAAACATCTGCCAGCATCAATTGAATTATTTCGTCCGTCTCCTGCTTTCTAAATTGCTTGCATATTTTTTACAACAAAAATCCGCCTATTTATTATCAATAAAACTGCTTGCAACTGATATTTTTCTGAAGGCCGGTGAATTTCAATTGACATTCTTTTCTGTATAATATGAGTTTATACGTGTTTGAAGACTGTCATTTTGAATTGTTTGTGTGTAATATATAAATATAAAAAACGCTAATAATAACATCATTCTCCTCATGTAAAGGTCGAATTGAAATAAAATTTAGTGCCGGTCAAGGTACGGCTTCACCGTTTTATATGTAAGTGTAGACACTTTAGATAACTGTTTATTACTTGTGACATAACTTGTGACGTAAAATATACTATTTACAATTTATTATGCAAATAGATATATTACTAGCTCGATCAATTGTGACATTGTACCTTGGCTGTAGCAAGCTGTCAGGAGGGAATTTTTATTAAATAACTTTGTAATTTATTAATAAATACTTAATAATATTGAGAATGGGAGTAAAAATATTAATGGAAAAGAACTTCGGCATAGAATTAGGGGTGGGAAATTTTAATGGAACATCAATAAACCGATTTAAGAATAAATGAGCACGTCCCATCAAACTACAAGTTTTATTTGCATTTCAAATTACGTAATGTTTATTCTACGTATTTCATGATACGTATTCATCGAAATGGGGTGCACTTTACGAATATAAGCTAACGAGCAACACCTAATTCGTCGCTTCGCATATGGCGTGACGACGGAATTTTTCATATATGTACTTACACTAAAAATTTAGAATTTAAAGCGTTAATCATTCCGTCACACGAACAGGTGTAACAAAATGTGTAAATAATTCAGAAAATATGGCCGACCGTGACAATGGCATTGCCGTCGCGGATAGGGTGACCGCACACGTTTCCCGCGGTTTATTGTATTTATAACCAGTTTTGTGGTGGTTAGGTGAAAATATCTTGGATAATCACTTATAATACCTATTATTACGGTCTAAATATGTACATATTTATGTTCGGACTACAGAGAAACGAACAAATGACTAATGTATACAAAAACTTAAGATAACACAATAAACATAGGTATAAATATTACGAAGTAAAACATAAAACTCCATTTTACAGCTTTTCGTTCACCAATTAGAATTATCATCTATACCCACGTAGATATGAGTTTTCATGCTTGCTGATTTTAATTAAGTGACAAACTTAATAAAGAATGGAAAAAGTTAAAAATCAAATTATTTATTTAACAATTGACAGCCTCGTTGGTTGAGTGATTCCAATTGCTGATCCAGAGATCCTGGATCTGATTCCCGGGTCGGGTACTATTAGGTTTTTCTAACTTGAAAATTCTAGTAGCGGCTCGGTGTCTGGATTCGTTCCTTATGTACAGCTATGGGCTCATCACCTATTCCACAATGGGGACGTAACTTGTGAAACGCGGGAGTGTATTACACTCCTCTGTTTACCTCTTAGGGCATTATAATGATAATTTGATGTTACGTTACGTGTTGGAAAAAAACAATGACGTTAATACAGTATGTGTGTCGTGACCCTTATCTGTCTTACAATGGCAGTGTAATTAGACAATCATAGACTAATCATTGTAGAGCCGGTCACAATTGCCGTCTGTTGATTGCTGGCTAACCTTATTTCATTCTGTTTTTTTTATTATTATAATAATCCCGTTTTAACCGCAAAGGCAAACTTTAGAAAAAAATTACGAATTTGTGAGTTATTTTTTTTATAAATCTAGAAGAAATAAAGGTTGCTTTAAACTCAAATAACATCGACCTTAAAATAAAATAAAAACCCTTATTAAAATGATAACGCTTTCATACAGAAATTTATCTGAAAATTTTACATGTATTAACGTTTTACAAACAGAAATGAATTCGTGAAATATAAAGTATTCGGATAGTCGAGTGTAACGATTATAAATAAACAGAATGAATTCGACCGTGACAATGAACGGCGAGCGAACTAAAAACATTGAATTGCCAGCAAACAAAAATAAAAAATGCGAATGTTGCGCAACAATTACAAGCCAAAAATTGGAGGTGTTGAACTAATGTAGGATTGTGTCGTCACCACTGTCTGATCGAACATTCGAGACGATTAAAGAAATCACATAGACTATTTATGTACACCGGATCGGAAATCGGAAATCGTTCATTTAATCTAATTATAATAAACTTTTCCAATAATTAAAGATAAATATATTAGAACATCCCGCATGATGCAGTTGTAACCTAAACCTTCACGGCTGGTAGTGCGACGCGTATCAAACGCAGCATTTCACAGCCTTGAGACTCATGTTGATAATCTTTGTGTCGAGTACAAGTCACGGGAGCTTTCATTCATTATTATTATTACAGTTTTATGCCAGACCTCTTACGATGCATGCAAAATATATAACTCAATAGAGCACCTTTATTTATTGAACAATACATGGTGCGGTTAAAAAATTATACGCAAAAGAAACTATGATCAATAGCTGCTTATCCCTTAAAAGAGACATTTTCCAGGGTCGTTTGTATTGGAAGTGAATAATATGTACAGATCAAATTTATTATACATATATTTAGAAAATCTTCCTATGGTACACTAATATTTGATACCTGGTACATACCTATATTATGGTTAACCTCAACGGACTGTTTTATTTAGCTGTTATATTTTGCACACGTATGCAATGTGCCGCTTAATGCCTAAATATTTCTATAGATTTAATTGTGCAATAAAGTGTTGTGAAAATAATAATATGTTATTAAAATTTTCTAATAATAATATTTTACACTCATGAAACATTAAATCTCAATATTAAATATGAACCAAAACCATAATTATATTCCTTTATACGTGACAGATTGACATGGTGACAGTTGTAGCAAACGGAGCGTCAAATAATTGATAATAGAATAAGAATCATGTAGTAATTCAAATAATTTCTTATAAAGACTAAATCATTTATTTCGGGGATATCTTCAACAGTTATTCGTACTTAGCAATCAAAGTTCTCTTTCAAAAAAACAAAATATCTATACCTATTCTTATATGCAATAGAAAATAATTATTCAAACCTAGACCTATTCTTATATGCCAATAAAAACCATTATTCAAAAATTGTACTTCAAAAATATTCGATTTGTCTTTATTTACTATCAAAATATTCTCTTTCCTGTGTACATTTGCAAAATACGGAAAGCGATAAAATTATATTAGGTAAATGTTTATCCGCGTTCGTTTCGGCAAACTCTTGTCATATAGACCATGTCCCCACAATTGCTACTCTGAGTGTGTCTAACATTGGCGACAGAGACATAATATGCATGCTAAATCATAACAATGTCACCGTGCGAGTACCACTCTTTCCTTTTGTTCGAGCTAAATAATATACTCAATGAAAATGAAAATAATTTCATTTCATAGTTGTCTGTACATGAAAATGAATTTTTAATAATGATAGTTTTTTTTAGAAATTTAAAAGATTTTGTGCGACAGCTGTTAATTTATAAAGTCAGATAAAACAAAATAATAGTTAAATTTTTAATATGCATATATTGTAATTTTATTACGTTGAAAATACTTCTTGCTTATTACTTATTAATTAATAATTTCATTTATTCAACAATAGTTACATAACTATCACTGTGCTACAATATTCTGTAAACAATAACACTTAATTAAAATATTTTTTCTGTCTCCGTGTATGAGTAGTGTGGTAATTGTATCCTGTGTGATAAAACACTGGGATGTTTTTAACCGGCAACACGACGAAGGTTACAATAAAATAACACATCGGCACACAAATTACAGACGTTGACCCGCTCATTTCCATTTGATTGCGATGCCATCTTGGATAACGTCTAACAATAGAGCGAGAAAAAATTGGAATTCCAAACATCGCCGTTTTATCAGATATACCGCGAAGATTCAATTTTATATCATACAATAATGGATGATGTAACGATTATTTTATCTTTATCCTAATATTATTAGCATTTATTACCATGTACGTGGACCGTAACAATTATATTAATAAGTAAAATATACGTTTACGTAACTCGCGCGCATAAATACGTTTCGACGGATGACTTATGGAAGCCAGTTCACATCTTAACGTGTTGATATTTATGTATATCTTGGTATGTTTAATGTGGACGCGGTCCCACGGAAACTTTCACTCAAGATAGCAGTCGTTAATGTTGTCCAGTGCAATTGAATTTCTCCTGACCACGTTTTTAAATTCACTGGGAAAACTGCACACCTATTTATAGCTTCATTAAGATAAAATATTTATACAGATGAAATCTTGACTCTTAAGAGCGGAGGCGCTAAAATAGATATACATAAATATACATATATCTACATATATGTATTAATGATCTCAAACATAACGTATCTTCGTAATAGACTTTAAAATGCACAATGGACATAATTAAACTTAAGCACTGTTTGCGTAAAAATATTTTCCGTACAAATTATTACAGCTCTTATAAATTTGGAAGCTCTAGAAATCTTATTATCCACTGTAGCTGCCATATGCTCTTAACATCTACAGCATTTCATTACGATATGTTTACAAAATGAACCTCATTGTTTTTGTACTATAGATATACAAGCTAAACAGATGGACTGTGTTCAATTAAAATAAAAAAAGGACTCGTCAACGCGCGGCCTCTGAATAGTTCCAACTAATCATCTGTCAAAGTAATTTGATCTGTGGGGATAGTAAAAAAAAATTATGAGTTGTATATGGCAGTCTGTCCTCCGTAGCTTACAACGTAGTTTCTTAGAAAACCTGCGCAGCGTTGCAAAGTGAAACCAGAACTCACAAAGTAAATTGTGTGTTATAGTTTTACATATCCAGCAGCGAATAAGATTCAAAATATTTTTGTATGTATTTATTAACTGCGAAAGTCGTCTTGTTTTTCTTCGCTTCTGTCGATCTCTGTATCTGATTAGAGTTGGCACGAAATTGAGTGTCTTTCCAGTAAACGTTCGCTATGAGTCATCGCCCAAAGACAAGGCCGCTGCGTGCCAAAAGCTCTCCTGCACACAAATTCGCTGAACTCAACAAATCCTGTCGAGCTTGACCAATTTCATATCATCATCGTCATCATCATCATCAATACTAACGTCATATATTTGTAAAAGTATTGTCTCGCGGGAGTTTGTTCGGCCGGAAACCTCGTTTTTAATATAATTTCTTCTTTTATTTCACTCTTTTCGGGGATCAATTAATAAATTAAAGCATTGTAATAATAGAAATGACACATCCTACCCCAAGCTTAACTATGTCCATTCCAAAATTCCTTCAGCGACATTGATATGAAAACGTAATAGAGTTATTTAATTATTTATTTATTATATTATAATATGAATAGACATTTCCTGCTACACAAATTTAATAGCTGGTTTTCATATGTATTGTTAAAAAGAGAACTCTGGTGGAAGTGTAGATTTTGTCATTGAAACACGCAACCGCTTTCCAAATCAAAGTGAATATCGATATTTAAGATTATGTTGTCCACCTGCGGCCAGGGTGTTTAGCATTGTTTGTGTTATTTGCTCCATACTGCGATCGTCTGCTTGCCAGAGCGTCATTTGTTATACAGCAGAATGCACCGTGCTTTAGAGGTTGGCTTAGACTTCAGACATGAAGTCCCTTACACCAAATCTTCCCAACGAAATACGAGTTAATTTTCAAACCTACGAGTTACTCTACGCACATATCGCCATGGACCCAGCATGAGTGCAGAACTATAAGATCTGTTACGGAACCATCCGAATCTAATCTTATGAATCTTATGCAACTCTCATAAATATTTAAATTCGCTTAACAACGATATGCTATAACGTTAAATAACAATCACGAGATTTTATTGCTAGGTGCATTTAAAATCCGTCTGTAGAAAGTCTCTCTCTCTCTCTCTCTATTCTCTAGAAAGTCTCTCTCTAACTCTCATATTCATAATGGAACAATACTATTGTTAGCTTCCTGTAATTTAAATCCGATAAATATAAACTTTCAGATATAATATGATTGAAACTATGCAATATAATAAAGATTAAAACACGTTTTGAATATCTATACATAACTCTATAAGACAGTTGTTTTCGATCTTAATTTATATTTAAGCTGCAAACAAATTGACGTGTCTATTGTTCTGCTGCCCCCGGATCTGATCGCATCATCTCCCCGTCTTAATCTTTTCGATTGATTATACCTCCTTTGTCTCTGAGTGGATATTTCACTTAAAGAGAAATTTTGTTATGTAACTAAGTAAGTCATCTCTTTATTTTCTTTCACTGTTGGTCTTATTGCTAAACAATATTAAAGTATGATGGTGTGCTCGAACCATTATGATTTGACTGTGGTATGTTATGATTGTGGTATAATAATATTTATGTAATGCTTATTTAATATTTTATGAATATTTTGTTCAGCGTTACTAATAATTCCATTTGTAAAAGAGACTGAATTGCAAATTTGATTATTGGCGTAATTGAAATATCGTCGTAAAAAATATGAAAAATAATTCTATGACGTTTAATTTGTAAGGTATATTGGACAGGTTATAAGGGAGAAAACGATTAATATGTACTTACAATCATAATTGTAAACATATAGTCGGCGGATACATTGCAGTAATCGCTTCTGTGAAGTAGGATTTAAAAATGAATTCAAAAAATGAATTGTTTTACGCGAGTAGGTACATTAAAATCATTCCGTAATAAATACAATTGGCTCCTAATAAAACGCGTAACTTTTTCGGTCAAGTTCGACAAACTTGTTGGCAAAAGAAAGTTATACAACATCCCGACTGGCGGGTTGTCGAACTGCGAGTGCGTAAAGTTAAACTAGATTGAGGTTCCGTGAAATACTCGTCTATTTTTTACACGCTCATATGCATAACCAAAACGTAAACAGAACGAATTAAACTTTCAAGTCCGTTCTGTTAATTACATATTGTTTCCACATACATATGCATACCGTAATGTTTATTTATATCAAATGGAAGCCATCTATTATTTTCTCATATCGTTTCTAATTTAGTTTTGTTTTTGAGATAATGCTTATTGTCTATCTTAATTTATTAGCAAACCTATGTATGTAAAGGTGAGTCCACTTGTATACATTGATACATAAACCTTTCCGGAATGTGTTTAGGAGTTTAAACGTTATGAACTCAGCGACTGCATGAGGTAAATCTAAATAGAAACTTATAGTCATTCAATACAGCGCGTCGAAGTGCACAGATTGCCATTACTCGTTATTGTAAGTCACAGTTATTATAAGTTTTTTTGCAACCTCAGGTCAAGAAGAGGAGCAGGTGACACATCAGTAACCCCTCTGATGTTGCAGATGCCTAGAGGACACAGTAACCAGTTACAGGTGGACCGCTTGTATATTTGCCATGTCTTTTAATATAAAAAAGAGTTGATGTTTAAGGGACGG
>DWFV01001179.1:0-11759 GCA_018246775.1 Parelbella machaon machaon
CTACTGCGAGACACGACGCAAATAATTTAAAGAAAATATCGCACGACACCAACAAAAAAAGCAATGACATGGCCTTATTTTAATAATAACAAAATTCGCGCTTTCAAGTCTAACGGTCGCACAATAAAGCAATATTTCTTGTAAAAAAACACAAACACTAAAAAAACAGATTTATGCAAACAATTCGAGAGTGCACTTCGACGAAACGAGGCGACGACGAACAACCGAACCAATAAAAACAGAAAAAAAGCGGGCGATAAAATGACGCAGTTGGCAAAACGTTAGCGACAAAATACATTTTATCTCGGGGTGGGTATGTACTGTCGCCGTTGCCGTCTGCGACAGATAAAGCCTCTCCGAATTTAGACATTCGTTCCGTTTCGTATGCCCACTGCGCACAAATGAGTTATAAATAAAAATAAATGAATAAATAAAAGAAACATTGAAGCGATCAAGATATCGTAAAAAGCATCGGTAGCGGGCAAAACGGCTTGTTTCTGATTTGCGCTTTGGCAATTATTCCAAATAAAATGTGAACTTCTGCCTCATGTTAAGCGTAGGTACATGAAAAAACTTAAATGTCCATTTGGCAAATCACATACAATACATTGGCTTGAATTAATTATGATTTTATGATATTTGTGTGTCTAGAACATTACACGCAGAAAATCCTGTATCTACAATTGTAAAACTATTTTTTTAAGCAATTTATATAAACTCAGGGTAGGGTGGTAGGGCAGGTAGGGTAACCTAGGGTAGGGTGACTATGTAACCAATTTTTTTTTAAGATTTAGACGATATTGGAATTTGATGAACGAAATTGGTTTGATGTGTGCATAAAGTCTTATATGCTGATATTGTATTGGTTTCAAATGGACGTACTATCTAATACATCAAAAACTGCTACATGTAGCAACACTTGCTACATAAATATAGCAACAATGAACAACAGATAAACGATCAACAATTTCTGTCGGTAGTAATAATAAGGTGATACATTATACATTAGTTAAATATTTTCCTTGAACTGGTGTGGTACATTGTCGGCAGACAATTAATAATAAAATCCCCTTTCACGCTCGGCAACCCTAAGCAACGTTGGTCGAGTCCGCGAACACGTTGCCAGACTCGAGCCAGACGTGGCACATTCGCACCTGAATGGCCCCAAATTGTGGCACTCGGAGTTGTATAGCCGAATTAGATTAATACCACCGAAATTAATCGTGATATATTATAGGTGATAAAATATGCAAAATTCGAACAGCATTCCGTACGCCGTTCGTTCGGGCCGTGTCTAGATATATTTCACCGCGAAGTTGGGACTACTCAACAAATTACGTTCCGGCCGAACAATAAATTGTGGCCGTATTCAAATTAAGAGATAATGTCCGTTCCTTTATTGTTTAATTACAATCATGCCACGTTCGCGCTCGCCACACACGCAGCACCGGCAGCTTGGATATTATTATTTTTTCAATGGTACAATATAGTTTATCTATAAATTTACACGTTACAACGATGCTAAACTTACCACAAAGTCTGCTAATCTATAAACATTTTGACGAACGGTCGACAAAGCACGTCGAAATCATTGGGTTCGATGAACTTTGTCGAAAAACTGTGATCGCATTTGGATAAAATCGCCATAAGCGAGTGTAAGTCGCCAGCACGCAGTCCCACACGTGGCGGCGGCGCGCGCTGCGATTACGCAACATTTAAATTGAGCGCTATCGTAAATCAATCGGGCCATTACCGCGCCATCTGTCAGTAAGGGGAGCGTATGAATCATGAGCGCGGAGTGCCCGTTCGAGCACTGTTGCGTTTCGTACAGTATTATTGATAAAATAATGATATTATAATTGATAATTTAATAATAACATATTCTCAACTATTATTTTACGAAACGGAATCGGATAATAATCATTTTTTTATAATATTATGGGCTAGCGTTTGGCCGATATACCTAGTGGTAGAAAGCGCAGATGCATCCTAGGATAGATAGACAATGTCTGAAAGAAATTGCTCTATTAGGGACAAGAGTGATTAAAGCTCGTACTCCATTTCCTTCTTGAAATTATATTGTTTATTTTTCACTTATCCGGTTTTCAATAGTGTTTCAATAAATAGTTGTATTGGTTACGTTATTCAAATAAAATTACTTGAAAATCACTTGACCGTCGTTAATAAAATATAAATCGAAAATAATATTCACGATGGATTAAATCATAAGTATTTTTTTCATTACAACAAAGTGACATATATAGCATGACTCATATTATAGTAGCTCATAACATCTTTATCTAATATGAAATATGAATTTGGAAGATCTCATATTTTAGACATTACATACGGATTACTAACAATCGAATTGCTACCAGACGTATGTGACTAAACAAGGCTGTGCGTAACAAAACCACGCCGGTTCACGCGCTCTCTCAAATGTAGAGACGAGCTTTGACGGCGATATATAGTTCTTATTTTTTGTTGTTTCGAACCCTTTTCGTTCTCTTAATGCGATAATCATCGTCAATCAATTTGATAAACCAAGTGCCGATATGACGTCAATACGTTCAGCGAATTTCTCGAATAACGATTTCCTATTTTAGTAAAGTACTTATACATATAATGAACAAAATCATTTAATAATGTTCAATTTTTAAAAGTTGATACAGATTATTCGTCAATTTTTTGTCATTTTAATTATAGCAGTAGGTATATAATATCTATGATTCTGTGATTGGCAGACGAATATATATGTCAGGCTTGTATTTATATACACGTTAATATATAGTTAAAATAATAATTAGATAATTATTAATAAAAATAGCTAACTGACACGCACATACACACGCATGCACACACGTACGTACGCACGCACTCACGTATGCAGTCACGCACGCATACATACACACAGGCACTCACGCACGCACACATGCACGCACTTAGAACAGACATTCATGCTCTACACAACAAATATTCAAGCCAAATGGGAATCGAACTCCCAAACTCCAACTTGCAATAACTGAACAGTAGGTCCAGCCCGATTGCATAGCCAGCCGAATAATTACCAGTGTACGATACAACAAAATGGCAAGACGATAAGCGACATGACACATCTGGTCCGGTCGTGTTGGCCGCGTCCTCCTACTCATGTGCGACGTAACTGTTGTAATTACACTGATTGATATTATTCGGGGGTGGAACGTGATAAGTAGCCCAGTTACATGTCAAATACGTCTGTCCATAAAGAGCTGTGTAGATAAAAGAAAAAGGTACACTTGATATGGGTTCCCGATAAAAATAATTGTGTTTTTAACCTGAGGTTTATTTATTCAGTAGGTTATTGACAATGTACTTAGCAGGGTTACGTGTAGATCCTTTTAATAAATAAATATATTAAGACATCTCCAAACAGAGCCATCCGATCTCAAAGTTGAATAAAGTCTACGTCATGGTAATCAGACGACTACATACATATGTGTATGTATATATATGTACATAAAAATTCTAATATATTCTTAACGTTTAATCTAAGCAATTTATCAAATAATATACAATCGAATATATCATCATCATCATCATCATCATCATCAGCCTATCTCAGTCCAATGCTGGACATAGGCCTCCCCCAATGAGCGCCATCGCGCCCTGTCTTCGGCTTGTCGCATCCAGCATCTGCGTATACGTATATATACGTTTATTAATAATAAAATAAATAAATCTTGCAGTTTACTACAAACGAGTAACTTGTACATGTAACTGACCTACTAAATTTACTACTAACAAAATATGACGTTTGACAGCTACGATTAAGCCGGGTAGCGTGTTACGCGAGTGTCATTAGTCAGCGTCAGCTGTGCTACGCTCCATCTACTTCCTGCATAACTCATTGGCTGCGAGCGGATTAATACGACGAGACACTTCATGTCGCAGTGATCCGCCGTTGTCTGCTGTGAACACTGCAACGCGTGTATATACACGTCATATGTAACATTGCGGGCTAAACTAATTCATTTAAAGCTTAAGTACTAAATTATCATATTGATAAGTATTTTGTGTACCTTAAGTATACCCCATTACGTTTAAAGCGAGTAGGCTAAGATGTACTTAAAATAGCGTATAGCCTTGTTGTAAATTGGTCTAAAACTACTTCGCAATTAAGCGTAAACGTAAACATGACACGCTCATAATTATAATTATGTTGATACACCTATCCCTCTAAAATGTCTTTACGCAATACAAACAAGGTCTTTTGCTCGTAGAAATAACAGTCATATAATCAGACAACAAATTTCATACAATAAATGCCATCACTTGATTTTATAATAATATGGTAACAAAGTGATTACATTGTTATTGTAATGAAACTTTAATGACACAATGTACAATTGATACAACGGCACAAGGTACGAAAATGTTTAGGGACTGAACATATCAGCTTAGTCGAAGCCTGCCTCTCTGAAAAATACATTCGATTCATAGATTATACATAGGCCGGGCCGCACTCGGCGAGTCGCCATTGTTTGCAGAATTCGAGCAAGAGCGCATTAATGATGCAGAGGGCGCCACCTCCGTATTGTTTCCTGTCGGGTGTAGTTTAGAGACATACGTACGCCCATTGAGTTAGAGACCGATTAAAGAAACGAGACTTTCTTTTTCTCTGTTCCACGTGCACGCAATTCGATAAAAACACGGTGTATCCATTGTTAGACAGAGATATTTGACTATTTCTCCCGCGCTTTCGTCTATATGAGTATTAGTATTCAAATAACAAGCTAATGATTAATTAATCCGATATCCGACGTTCCACAATTGCATACAATATAAAGCATTTCAATCAATAATTTATTTTTGTTATATCAATTAATATCAATTATTATAATCTCATGATGTTTTACATGCTATCGTCGCCTATAATTGTGCTGGCACTTAGCTTTCTAACATTAATTATATGTTTCTTTTTTTATCTATTAGTGTGCAGTATGTTGGCGATCTGAATAAATAAATAAATTGAGTTTCTTTATTGCACAACTTCTTCCAACGGTAACTCTGTGATAAGCGTATTCGTAAATAATTCTTCATATAAATAAAAATAATAAATAGAAAAACAAGGCATATTTAACAATATTTATTAAAATGTCATTGTTATTTAATGAGAAAAACAGTTTTCATCCACCGTCCAAAGTAGAGATTTATAGGATACGAAGTAAGTTTTAAGAAGATTCCGAGTCACAGATGGTGCAGCGTCGAGTGCAACGGCGATCAGCAATTCCAATATGGCGCTGACTACACTCTTCTCATTCGTGCTGAGACAGCCGAGTGGAGTGGCTGCGCGGTGGCGCATTCTACATTACTTCACATATAACACAAGGTTTCTTTTACTCTTACTACTAAGTAAAAGGTAATCGTAACTGGTGAAACGTGGGAGTGTACTCCACCCCTACAGACGTGATATTACGTTTTTTTTCGTTTTTACTAAGTTTTTCCAAAACAAAATAATTTTTAACGATACTCAAAGGAAGACATAAATATTTTTTAAAGAATATAATGCATCCCAAAAATTTAAAAAAGTATTCGTACTGTATTCGAATATACAAATTTAATTAAACTTAAATAAATATATTCCTTTAAACCACTTAGAGTATGAATCGTCTTCTCTTCTAGAGACTTTAGTCGGTCTTCTTCGCATTTCAAGATTCACGGGGCTTTTGTTCATTGTCTACACTTAATCTTCAATCGACTTTGAGATTCTTGAAGCAAATCATTTGGTCCCGCTTTTCATTCTATTTGAATAAATGAAATTTTACCCACCCATTCATTCAAAAGCCGATACTTTAAACCTAGTGATATAAAACTTAAACGAGAAGAGATTAAAAAATCATTGTTTTTACAGTCTCCGAAACCGGAGAGAATGTATGAAGAGATTGATGAATTTGAAGGAAGCACGGCAAGTCTGCAAGGATAGAGATATTTGGCACTCCGTGCTCACTCGCTACCCCATAAGAGACTTGACGTGAAGATATGTGCGTGTGTGTTTTTAATATTATTATAAAAAATTTCGCGAAGTTGCCAATTTTAAACTACCCCATTTATATGAGAACACAAAACCTCAACAAAACGTCGATACGAAACTTGCCGAGGTGGATTGCATTTAAAACACGTCACTTTCAAATGCAGCATAAGTAAAGTACGGATGAGCTGCAACGTAATCTCGTGGAACGGGTCTTTATGCGAATTTGTGTCTTCCACTGCGACAGCTGTAAATACACGAGTGTTTCAAAGATATTTATGTCTTATCAAATACGATTGAAGTTTTAGCCGTTCCGTGAAAAATTTAAGAAAGTAGTTTCCCTATGACATGTTTCTTGGCCGTGGATATAAATATGTACTTTACAAGTGCTTTCTTCTCTTGCGTTACAGCCTTGGCAGAGTGGTTGTGGTCGTATTTCCAGGGTTAGTGGCTCACTTTACAATTCTCCGTCATTCATCGCCTATCATTGCCTTTCTTAAGCAATCGTGGAGAGGTGCATGTCCATGTGCATGTGCTACTTTAAGTCATTTCCAATGGTTTTCCGTTGAAATCTACATATACATATATCAGGGCTGAAATCGCGATTAGTTACCGAAGAAACTCATTACAGATATCCATGACCTTCATTGTTCTGTCAACGGAAGATCTGCGCGCGCTCTTTCTTTTTTTATTAAGTTATTTCATATTTCCGATGTTACACTATTCGATTTTGTATCCACAAAGCGTATTTTGTACTTCATCGATATATAAGTACATTGCTTGCTAATTAAAATCTAAATTTGATCGACGAGCGTATTTCTCATTTTCTTAACTCTCTAGGCCTTTAATATTGATTACAAAAAGTTATCATCTACCAATTACGCTAATTGAAATTTACATAACATCTATATATAGTACATTTTCAGTACCCAAGAGATGACCAATATATACGTTATTGAGGTGTGGGAAGTACAACCACTTTTCATAATGGGAGGTATAATATAACTGCTAAAACGTGGAAGTGTACCACTTCTCTGCCTACCCCATATGAGAAATACAGAAGTGATGTTATGTTAAAACATTTGAAACAGGACATTTGATAAATTATACATAAATACTAGGACGAATTCAATTAAATTCGACTCAAAGGAGAGAAGCAAGAATTCTACCTTAGATTATGTACAACGCGATGCGATGTAAATGCAAGAGCCAGCTCTGAATACATCTCAACTAGCGGCAACTCTGCGTAACTTAAGGCAAACTGCTTTATCGGTCCCAACTAGAAACGTAGCGTTAAAATAATCGTTCTTTAGTTGTATGGCGGACTATCTCAAAGTAAGCGATATTACCTTTAACTTTTTTAAATGTTGTATTTATTATGAACTTATCGATTATCCAGCTAGATGGAGTGACGATGTGCGCAAAGTGGCTGGCAGTGTTTGGATGCGAAGAGCTGAAGATAGAGCTCAGTGCCGTGCCATTGGAGAGGCTATGTCCAGCAGTGGACGATGACGGGCTGATTGTGTGCGCGTGTGCAGGCGCGTGCGTGTGCGTGTGCGTGTCTTTGTGTGTGTATGTGTGTACATCGATTATCATGCGAAGACGTAATTAAAATGTCTTTGCCTAGAAAAAATTGACAAATTCTCTAGGTGTGAATGTATTTTAATAATAGTATAAACTGCTTTATACTAATTTCCGCAGTATATTCAAATGAGTACAATTTGAAAGCTGAAGATAACGTTATAGAATCTTGGTAATGCATTTTGCTCATATCATCCAACCATTTTTTTAAATTAACTTTCCGACTTTTGCCATCAAAGCGACTTTAGTTTACAGATTTAAATTGTACCTGGCACAAATTATAAACTCTTTTAAATACCTCATTACCAAGCTCATGTCAATAGATAGTACTGGATATATTTAAACGTAGAACACCTGTTTATGTGATTAAGGACTTATTTAAAACTTTTTTTTTTCTTGCACGAGATTTTCTCTTAAAAGAGCATTATGTTTTCTTCTGTCAAAGATCAGCTGGCCGGTAATAAGTTAAAAATGTAAATCCGCATATCGGATAGCGTTGGCTCGCCACCAGAACCGATGGCAGATTAAATTCAAATGCGCTGTCGGCCGACCCTGATATATTAACAACGGGGGTTGCATTTATCATATCGTGTTATCTGACGGGGAGATTTCGTACGAGACGCTACAGCTGCTGCAGCGTGTGGTGGAAGATGTAGAAGATTGAAGTCGGTAACTTGACTGCTCTTTTATATACCGGATTAGTTTAAGACCGTTCTTTACATCTTCTTTCCAGTATAAAATGCGATGCGATTTAATGTTAATTAACATTATCCACGATATGTTACCACCCATTTGTAATACGGAATTATTTCTAATACACATCAAGAATTGAAGATTATTAAAATATAATATTTAAATATACGAAATGAACCAACTTCTTCATAAACCCACAATATTGTGACAGCGGCGTTTGCGAAGTGACGTTATTAGTAACATCTCTACAATATGGAGCATTTCGCATACAAAACACCTTGCTTCCGTCGACGACGCGAAAGCCTATTAACTCCAAGAATCACTTGTGATTTCCCACGGCCGAATATGAACAATGTTAAATGTTAACACCAATCCTTTATAATGAGCTTACTCCCCTGCTGTTATGTGTTAACGTTTCGCTGAAATGAAATCGTTCAGTCGCGAAACTTGATGACATTATACCGCTAATATATAGGAAATTATATTTATACACGTATAAAAATACTCGATTGCATTTGAAATACTGAAAGAGTTTTAAATGTTTAATGTAAGCTTTGGTTAATACACACGAGTATAAGCACCTAGTAAGTACGTATTAAAATTTAAGATATTTGCAAAATGTGCCCGAGTTGTATATATTCAAAATTGAAATAATTGCGTTTATCATATGAAATATTTATATTGGCCGTTACTTGGTAAATTAGGGGCTGGAAAGTTGCAAAATTGATTGCAATACGCAAGATATTGCTTTAGGTGTGAAGTATCAAAAAACTTTGTGGGTTATTACATCATAAAAAGAAATCTCTGACAAAACTACAAGTTAATGGCTTCAGTAGTTTAGGCTTTATTGTGTTTGAAACAGATTTACGAATGAAAATCAATCAGACAATGCAATTATATTTATAAGTTAGTCTGTGCAATTAGAAATCATATTTATGTAGTTTTTATACGTAATTAACTATTAAATAAATGTTTTTTCTTATCCTTCTATCGTTCCTCTGCTAGGCACAGGTCACCTGTCCGAATTGGAGGGTTAAGTCAGCTACTCTGGCCAAAAGCCGGTTGGGGAAAATAGTCTTTAGATATGTACATATGTAGATATTAAGCATGCAAGTGATATAAGTACTAGTTAAACTCAACGTTGCCTGAAATGTGTACACTCCGCAACGCAATTACGTATAGCACAATGAACGCTCACACAAACGTTCAGTAGAAACATCTCAGACGGCATCTTCCGCAAGATAGCGTCTGTTGGATATCTCGAGACGTGTCCGGCGTTGCTTTTGGAGACACTGCTTTGTGTGGAGACGCTAATAACTTAGTTCATCGGCTCTACCATATATTTCATTATGTTTTCTCACTCGTTTTTTTATTCATTCGTGGGTTCGTAATATCTTGTAGATCTGTGAAGTGGTAGATACAGACTGCTTAACATACCTATAATTTCGCAATTAATCGTCAGAGATTACAATTAAAAAGTGCAAAATTTTACTAGAATTATTTAAGTTTCCCCGCGAACGAATTCTCAGGTAAACTATGTATAAGTAATTCACAAATTAAAATTCCAAAACTTCGCTGTTTTAAACCCTTTTTAATCTTTCATTGAATCCAGAAAATTTAAACCATAATACTGTAAGTAAGGCTCGCTAACGAACCCGCGATATTAGAATAACAAATACATATTAACTACAACTCAGTACGCAGCTACGAGGCGGCTCCAAAATTTATTCTTTTAATTATAATATTACTAGCTTTCACCCAGACCTCGTTTGCCTGCTAGAGGATTAAAAACATTTCTTTGAGAATATCAGCAAGAACCACATACTTAAACATTTTAATTCTTATAATAATATATTGTTTGACAGCTATAAAATGGTTATAGTACCGCCTAGCGTGCTAAATGGATTATATATGTACATTAATGTTGTAGTTCTCTAGATGGTATCGCAGAAGAATGCTGTAATAATGCTTTCTTTCTCTTACTTTCATTCTTTTTATATTTGGAGTAAGAAAAGTCGATAATAATAAAGCTTATTTCATCGAAAAACCTTTCCTAGTGATCTTCACTCCGTTGATTTCAACACATTTTGAATGGTAATTTGTTTGAAGGTGAATTTTTTTCTAATTAGTATTGGAAACTTTGTATGTAACACCACTATTAAGTCATACGCTCCGTACCTTTACCATGGCAACTTCTCAAGGCCTACATATAATGTAGGTAAGGGTACTCGATGCGTCACTCATATTAAGAAGCAGGAAAAATAACTCTTTTGAAAATATCATCTGTCGGGCTTCATTCGTTTCATTCATTGTCTCCTTCATTCGATATTAGTGTGCGCTCCTAACGTCTGGTCACCGGAAAAAGAATTAATACCTCGCTGCCTGTATATTGCGTGAACTTAATCACCCTGTACTCGGCCTAGAGCATTATTAAAACCGTTTATCTCAATAAACCATAATGCCTTAGCCGCAGCCCGTTATTATTTTCTACGGGAAAATGAATTTTTCAACTTAATCCGTTTTATTAAAGAGCCGGTAACGGCACACTACAGAGTAAGATAGTGAGTAGTGTTACAAATATAACATTCTTAATGAATATTATGATTAAAAATTTAATACGACACGATATTGTATTATGATACATGACCTATTGTTTGTTAAGGAACCGAAAATGTGGATGCGAATTTAAAAAAATACGTCATAGTACGCTTGGCTTAGTATCTATGCGTTGCAATAAGCCTTCAACTTAATATTTATTTTCTTTAACTATGTTAGTATTAAACGATGTGACGTGGTCGATAGATCTTAACACCGTTTTATTTCGATCACATCTCGGCGGTATTAGAATATTATTGCGGACTCATACAATTTTAATAGGAGATAATATAATAATACAATTTAGCTTCTGATATGATGACAAATTATAGAAGTTGTGGCTATTACAGCAAATATCATTAGGCCATTGTTTTTCAGACTGTTTTATCAGCTTCGACAGCCCAGAACATTGCAACGTTCGGTGTTAAATATACTCTCCATAACTGTATTTCAACTACCTTTCTAATGAATGATTTAGTACGCATTCTATGTAAGTCTATCACGACTATCACAGCTTTAAACGAGAACATGATACGAAGAATGCCGCTGCTTTGCAGCAGAAATTATGACGATGCTTCTGTATTTACACTTTGCGATCATACTTCGAAGGCTCTATCGTTTACAAAACATTAATTTACGTAATAAATACAACTTTATCAGTACAGCAAGAACTTAATCTGAGTCTATCGCACCCTGGAGCGTTATTACACCCGTTTATCTTCTTGGACCGCCAAACGAGGAGCGAGAGACAGTGAACGGTTTTATCCCTAAAATAATAACACGCATAAAATATATATTTATACAACGTAGCGTAGGACGCCCTCCAGCTAGGTGGAGTGACGATATACGCAAAGTGGCTGGCAGTGGTTGGATGCGAAGA
>DWFV01001180.1:0-11758 GCA_018246775.1 Parelbella machaon machaon
GAAGTAGGCTGATGATGATGATGATGATGATGATGATGATGATGATGATGATGATGATGATGATGATGATGATGATGGAGAAGAAAACGTGTGATATCTGCCAATCAGCACTGGACCAGTTTAGCAGATTATGTATTCCCTATATCTTTATATCTGGAAGGACACTCGTGTCCATCAATGGAACAATAAAAGGGTCGATAATGAGGACGATTCAAAATTATTAATGTTTTATTTTTTGGTTGAATAGTTTTTAAACTGTATTACCATTTATTTGTTTAAGTGTAAATAATATACAGATATAAGTAGATTTTAGACTTGATTTTGTGTACAATATTTCAGTGACTTTTATATTGATATGAAACTATTATTTTAAACATATATAAAATTATTGTTTATTAGAAATAGAAAGAGAGTATTGGTGTAACAATGACCAAGATTACAATATAATAATATATGGAAATATATATAATTTGTTTCGTAGTCATAATTACTGTCTGTTTTGTTACGCTGTGCTTTCTGAAAAAATACTTATTTCTATTTAAACTTGAACATCGTAGGTGAGTAATATTATAGAATACCAACAATTTTTTGTTTATATAAAAAACACAAAAATTTATGTTATTTAAATAAAATACTTATGCTAATAAACGAGTGGTAAATTCATGTACATTAAATTATTTTAACGATTTTAATCATGACCCGGATCCAGTTTTTTATTTTGTTTTATTGATTTAAATTAATAATTATTTACGTGTAATATGCCAGTGTGATAAATTCGTAAAACAAGTTCCATAACTCGAAACATCACATCAGGAAGTATACTTGACATGAGTTCAACGACATAACTTAGAGATTGCGTAAATTATGATGCATGGAAATGAGTTGATTTTAACTCCCCTTCTAATAATCCTCAAACAAACAAGAGAGGATGAAAGATTTGCTCCTAGTAAACAAAGTTATTGTGTTGTTCTGATAAATGGAACAAAACCCGTAGCTTACTTTGATGTGCGCCGTGAGGGTGCACCAATGTATGTATGTACATATGTATGTCCAGTAGCGGACGGGAGTAAGCTGATGATGATGATGATGACGTAGCTTACGGTTAGAGCTTGTTTAGTGGAGATCTGTTCGATGTTGTCGCTGAACAATCATTAATAGGACTATAAGTAATATATTTACATTATTTGTGTAAATCGATTTTTACTTCATACATGTTGCGTTAATACTCATTTTTACCATGTCTTAGCGCTTAGAGCGCAGATATGAGCGTGCATATGATTTTAAAAGGTAATCGATATTAATAAAATTTTGTAAATATATTCGTGTTTCAGGGGATTAATTTGTCGATTCCATTAGTTACTATTAGATTACAGTTATTAAATGTTCTTGTGGGGCATCCAATCTGTATTAAATGCTACTAACAGACGTACAGGTCATTCATATAATTATATACTTTGGCTAAGCTTAAACATATCTTCTCTAAACATTGCAGTGGGGTAGTCCCCATACCTACTAGTCCTGTAGAAAGGCCCAGTGCCCGGTGATATGATAAAAACCCCTGATGCCAACTCACTGTATAAGCTGGATAAATCCCCAGCAACTGGGGATTTCAATGGCTTGATTCACTAAAATCAGCAAATTACTTAAACTTCTTCGCATCGGATAAATACCATCCGATCACTTGATGGTCACAACAGTCTTTATAGCGCTGATAGGGAAGTATCGTTTTCTTCGATGATTAAATAATACCGCTAACGTAATACAACGATGTTGACCACATTCCTTCTTTGCTGGCGAAGAATATATGCTATCTATATTTAAAAGAGGAGTGAGTTCCGCTTACCTACCAAATTCCGTAAACCTGCAAAACTCTACCGTATCAACAATAATGACGATTGAAAAAAGTCAACAGACAAATAATTCAACCCGTATATTAATATTACAATCCATACATTATACAAATCTCAGATTCCTAGCTATTGCAGTGTTTTTTTTTTTGAGTAAAAATTGCTTAAAGTTCTTTTACAGCATTTTCCAGGCACTAATTAAACCACGCCAATTAGTGTCCCATCTACGCGACTATTCAAGCGTGTTACTCTGTTTCTCTCTGCATTCGGAATATTCAAATTTCATATTTCAAATAGCGTTAACCATTTATAACAGCTTTCTTTCACGAAGTGTAGTAATATTCCGTGATTCTGTTTATTTTGCTTCTTACTCCATCGAGTATTATGTTATCTACTACTGCACCCTTAAAAGTAATCTATCAAATATTCCGGTATTGTCCCCTGGTCCAGTGTTATCGCTTTCATCATAATTATCACCAGCCTGTCTCAGCCTACTGTTGAACATGGCCATTGAATTATTTTCTTTTCTTACACAATAATGATTAACTATTAATAAGATTTGCATTCGCAGACTTTTATTTACAATTTTGGTATTCTCTTAATGATATTGACTTCAATATTTATTCTGTCTGTTCTCTCTTCGACATTTATGTCTCATAACATCGTAATTATGTCTTATTTAACATATTTCGAACACTTCGGATGTGGAGCAGCTCATTTGATTTGATAAAGTTCCTATAATCTTATCTCGAACATGAAAAATCTATCCAGTACCGTCATTTCGGGACGATTATATTTCATTATGCAAATGTACGGTTTTTTCGGTGAACTGTACTTTCAGGCTATTGAACCTTGAATTTTTTGGTTATTAATAATTATGTAAAACACACTCGCCATCATTCAAGATGCAACGTAATGATTCTCTTAAGTACCTACCTCTTTATTACATACGAACAAAATTAAATAAAAAATTTCAGACATTAATTTCCCGTTACGAGAAGTCCTTTGGCCTCTGCTGATCAAACTCGAATAATGGACCTTGTTTTGCTAACTACCACCCGGTTAACTCGGTCAATGGTTTATGGATGACGGTTGCGGTATTTATTCTTTTATGATGCGAACGAGGCAGATGAGTATGGTAATCATCAAATCTTGTGAAATCACAGTTCTCTCTTATTTAGGAAGTGATGCCAACTTCTTTTTTCCAATTTCATTTAAGTATTTTCGGTTATGTCATATTTTTATCTTAAATACATTTCCAGATACTTGATTTTTCTTACAAATAAATAGTTAACTTTATCATGCCATATCTTCACCAAGGATCCTACTTCCTTGAGAACGCAACTATTTTCCGGCAAGGAATCTAGAACCTCCCAGAATTTGCCGAGTATTTGTAGCTCAACACAGCTTCCGAAATAAACCGCAAATGTCTGGAAGTCGTTTTCTGGTTACACTGGTAGGCAGTTTAGAAACTACTGGACGCGTCTCCTGACCGACAACTGTCTGAGATTTCAAAATATTACGTATCTCTCAGTGCTACGATAAATTAAGTAATTGGTTCGTAGGAAATGTAACATTCTTAATTATATGTAAGCAATGCTGTGACATCGATAGATCAAATAGTGTTACTGATAACTGTAGCAAAGATAAGTAAGATTCATAAGTTATTTAATGTAACAACTCTAGTACTTTGTCTTTTTTTTGTTTGTTACGTCGTTCTAATCATAGAAAAAAGAAAAACGATTTAAAAAGCACGGTAAATACATACAGTAAGAGACTAATAAGAAAGATGATTCATCTGCTTTACTCAACCGATGAAGTACTTAATGCTATTTATTTTATTAGCCCCAAAATGAACGTTGCCGAAGTTTATAGTATTTAAATCGACCTTACTTTAATAGTCGCTCATTTTATATCGGCTTAAGCCGCGGTAATAAAAGTGCATTTTACTTAAGGCGATAAGTTAAAAAAACGACTGTTACTTACCTGTCTGCCTTTTCTGCCCTTTATTTTACCTTGTACATTTAATTAATCGGGGCGATTAAAACCGAAACTAAGTAACTTATTGCTCAAAACAGGATCCAGTGTGTTTTTACATAAATTGTGATATTATTTGTAAAGAACTTTGTGGAAATTCACATTCTGAAAGCTTTCCAGGCGTGATGAACAAAGAAAGACTCCGTCATTTTGTTTCACCCGTCTACATATAGAAGATTTAGATATTGTCTGGGGCATCAATTTTAAATTATTGTTGTTATTAGAATTTTTGTGTTAGCCCGGCGCTTTATAATTCAGCTTTGTCCTTCAGACAGACACAACTTAGAGTCCTCCGTAATTGCATCTAAGGCATATTATGTCTGTCAATCGGTTACCTGGACAACGCGACAGACCTTTATTACATGAAGCATCTATAGAATAATCTAGAAAGCATCGATAATATTATGGAATCAATGTTCCAGGTGTACACTTTGTAATATGTATTTAGAGTAAAAATTCCGTTTCAATACGTTCAAACTTTAACCACATTGAATGGACATAAAAGTTCGTTTCGTGTGGCTGGACCGTTTCCAAATAAGGTAACTGTCGCTAACATCCGCTTATGTGCTGCAACTTCGCGCAGTTCAGACGACCCCAGTAATGGCGATGCCGAGCAATGTATTGTTAGAATGCTAGCAATAGGGTTTAGTCGTTTTCGAAAATACACGCTTCTTGTAGTTCTCGAATAGTTAAAAATTTTTACATTTCACGTATGTAGTATTCCATAGAAAACACTCAATGGGACTGTTTAAGAGTTTCTCTAGATAATAAATCCGCCCTCCGTCACATTTAGCTGACGATAAGACAGTAAAGAATATGGATGGAAATAATATTGAATATTAAAAACAGTGACCTAAAGTCGTTAGTGCAAATTATTCTAACTAGATTGACACAAGGCCCTTCAGACAAGACTAGTAACTTCTTACGGCTGCCTGCCTATTTTGTATCGTCTTTACTTAAAACAAAATTTACGCAACCCAATTTTCTTTATTTACTTATAAAGAACAATTTAGACTTCGATACGACTCCTTTTCATGTTTTAAAAGAGGACGATTAAGGCCATTGCGAATAGTTAAGTACCTATTCTCAAAACGTTTACACCTCACAGCTACTAACAG
This sequence comes from Parelbella machaon machaon, assembly GCA_018246775.1. Taxonomy (NCBI): domain Eukaryota; kingdom Metazoa; phylum Arthropoda; class Insecta; order Lepidoptera; family Hesperiidae; genus Parelbella; species Parelbella machaon. Next base: position 5,003 of record DWFV01001180.1, read on the forward strand.
AGTATCCTAGTTCACTTTGTAACGGTTGCTAAAATTTTAGTGAAGCTGCCATTTAGCTGGCATTGCATTAAGTTGGTAATAAAACTGCTCTTAGCGACTCAGAAGTATTTTCTTTTTACTATTTCACTATTTATAACACTTCATACTTTAAAGGTGCGTACTAGTAGAACCCCGATTATCAGTACCCACTTAACAGCTCAGGGAGTAGTGCACAACTGAAAATCACCGCTGCCCGGAATCTGCATTTAGAGCGCACCAAACCGGATTTATGCTCTTTTTCCAAAAATAATTTCTTCCATGCATGTTATATTTATTGTAATATAGTTATTTTTAATTATTGTATATTAGTTAATGTAGTATGCATCCTAACCAGACTTATTGCCACCGACTGTTAATTTAAAACAGTGTAAGCTGTTTAAAATATCACTGTATGTTTCAAATCTATTCGTAGTATTGATGAATCTCATTTAGCTTCCATGCATTTTAAAATCTATTTGAATTTGGTGTAGACTGTGAATGTTGCGGGGAATTATTGAATTACTAGCAATGAACTATATTTCTCGTAGGTTTTAACTTCCACTGTTTTTCAGATATTTTTGAATTTCTTTGAAAAGGGTTTTTACGCATTTACTAGGTTTTATGGGCTTAAGTCGATTAGAGCGCATGGGACATAATATATATTTTTAATTAATATATATACGTATATAAGAATAGGATCTTGATTTCAGGAACAATTGTATTCCTCTGATGCTGTCCGTTCAATCCCCTGGGAGGCGTTGGCTTAGCACCAGATGGACTGTACGATTTTTTTGCCACATTTACATAAAAAACGTGATAAATCCTAACATTCAATTACGTTTGGGTCCATTCGCAGCGTACATCGCCACAAAATAAACGTATCTAGAACGATCGCTGCATATAGTGAATATTTTATTGCCGCCTGTTTGGTTTCGGTCTGTCTGTGTACTCCGGGCTTTAGAGAGGACAAACAAAAAGTACTATCAATGGCACAAAAACGGCTTTTATCTAAAAGTAGTGCACAAACACTGTAACAGATGCATTTGCTTCGCAGAAAAATCGATCAAATTCCTCTGTCACCAATTATTTGGTCACGTTATTCCTAAGGCCTTATCATTGTTCACGTTACTCTTGAGCTAATAGGCCGAAACCGGCTGGTCAGTAGTCCGATTTCTGCGAAAACAGCGCGCATGTATGAAGAGAGTGGAAAAAAGAGTTTAAAAAAGCACGGCAAACCTGTAAGACTAGAAATATTTGGCATTCTCAGCTCTGCTTACCTCGAAATTAGGAGTAACCACACAACTCTTAAAAAAAACTTACTTCAAAAAGTAATTTAGATAGATAGTTTATATTTACTGGCAAATGTCATAACTATTTCCGTGTAGGGGAAGTATGAGACTAGTTCGTTATCCTTAGGAAACTGTGGCTTCACTTGTCAGACACAATGCGGTTTGAGTACTTCTCCCACTAGGGCAGGTCACTAACCCATTTTCTGAATACACTGTGGGTGTCTTCTTGTAGCTTACTGGCCTCTTTGATCTAGTGTTGAAGGTAAGGCCTAGATTTCCAATCTGATGGTCGTGTATGGATGTAAAAATGTATATAAGTAGGTACGCTTATTTGTATGTATTACGATTTTTATCAGCTGTGTTTCCACACACAGGCTCCTACATATTTTGAGTTTAAAGTTTGTTCTGCCGAGATATCTTTATAAGTATCTTTACTGTTGTTTATTCGGTTTTCAATGGTTTTATTTGTCGGTAAATAAATCCATGAGGCATTCCGACCTAGTGGCCGCGTTTGAAACTTAGACCAGATACCGATAGGTATTGGAGTGTCAGCTTATACACCACTAAGATATATCATATATATTTATATCTTGTCGGTTTAAAGTAGTAAAAAATTATATTTGTCTTTATTTAGACTGCTTTTATACACTAGAGCACGAAAAATTGAATCCTTATGTATTACAAGAAATATAAACTGATACACTCGGCAGTAGACTAATTGTTACAGTGTAGGTAGCGTAGATACGTATTTCACAAGACCAGCCCAGATTTAGCGTTCTTGTGGAATACCTCATTGAGAATTACCATTACTCACTCAACTTAGTTATTTATACCACATTTGTGTTTTAAAACAGGTTTACTGTAATGAAGATGTAATATTTATATTTTATTAATAATAATAATAAGTACTTTAACATAAATTTATGGCTATACAAGTATTATTTTTATGTCTAACATATGTATATTCACGCGATTATTTTGTGATGACTAATAGGGTATGGCTATCAACATTACATCCTTCCTTGTTGTGTCTAAATTATAAGGGTTAATGTCTTGAATATTATTTACTCACAAGTAAAAGCAAACATATTATGACAGCAAAAATGGGAAAATGAGATTTTTAAAAAAATATATCGACCTTTATTTGTCATAAAATTAATTTCGAAATATTTCCTTAAAATTAAATGTAGGGAATCTCATGACGAATTTTCAAAAGACTTAATTGAATAAATAAGCTTGACCGCTGAATACTAAAATACCACTGTCATCTTCATCGTTATCATCCCGTCATCGTCCACTGACATAGGCCTCTCCTATAGCACGCCACTGAACTCGATCTTCAGCTCTTCGCGTCTAACCACCTAGCTGTATTACCACCGTGTTCTCAGAAAAATATAATTCTAAAGCTATACAAAGAACGATAAAATAAATCAAGTATAACAATAAGTGAGCTGGCAATTTGTTAATGCTCAAGAATCCTCAAAGCATTACAATGGGTATAAAATCCAATAAGTTCTCGGCTGCATTGGCCGCACGCTAAGGGATACCTCCTCCGAAACTACAGTCGTAAAACTTGTGTACTATTTAAAGCGCGTTTGATAATGTTTAAGATTTGAGCAATAGAGTTTAAATTTGATTGACACGCGCGCCATCGTGGAATGCGAACAGCTTTACCGCCACCGTCTTGAGGGTAACGTATGCTAAAAAATGCAAACAGGAAAATTTAATGGCTCGTGAAGTAACCCAGCCAGCAGTGAAGGCGGAGCTCGACGGGATTGCCGTTACTACAGATTACTAAGTAAATGATGTTAGTCGAAAGAATCACGATTCTTGTGTCGATTATGGAAAACGTTGACGTGTACGCGAAGTTTTTTCCGTCCTGTCCAAGAATTCGCTGCAAATCACATTAATTCTCTCATTCGTTCGTTCGTTCAATTGTTCGTTTATTCGTTCGTTCGTTCGTTCGTTCGTTCATTCGTTCTTTCGTTCAATTATTCGCTGATTAATTTGTTCGTTTATTATTTAGTACCTTTTAATGGCAAATTTAATGGTATTAAATGATGATTGTGGACCATAATGATTTATAACGATATTGTGGAGTCAAATTATATTTCTTCAGCCGTCAACTCACTGCGAAGTCACTCAGAACCACGTACCAATAGTAACGGTTCTAAGGGGACTATTATATAAATTATTTTTATAATATTCACTATTACTTATTATTCCGGGCTATTGAGTCTAACACGAAAATTGCGTTTCTTATTGTTTGTATAGGGGAGACGCATGTCTTACGAGATAAGAGTATAAGTCGCTAGATTCAGCATTTTTCCCTACATTTGTAAATATTATAATGTACGGTATAAATCTTTGAAAATGAATTTGCGAATATTGTAAGCAATTTTATTGGATTTATGATATGGTGATAAATTGTATGGGACTTTGTTTCTTAAATATAAAGACATATCTTCACGCCAACCCCTTTAGGGGACAGACAGAGAACACGAACTGCCAAATATCTCTATCCTTGCAGATCTGCCGCACTTCTTCCACATCCATCACTCTCTTCTGATACTAACTTAAGAAATAGTTACACTTAAATTAGTGAAATTAACTAACTAAATCATTAACTTTTCGCATGGACAATTTAACAAGAGTGATCTGTTTAAGCTACTCTAAAAAAATATATCGCATACCTGATAGCTAAGTTTAAAGCCAAAACAAAAGATTTTTATTACTGCAATAAAAACGAAACAAGTCGCCGGAACATTACACTTCATTGTAATTAATAAAAACACTGAACACGGCACATTATAAGAGTACTCGGCAGAGGTAAGTGTCACTTCAGTATTTAATTAAACGAAAGCGAGAAAAGAAACCGAGTGGAAGGGGGGTAATTTGTCAAAATTAATTAAAAAGAAAACGAAAGAAGTGACGAATTACAGTTACTTAACAAAACGTCCCTCTTCAAGTGTTCGGGAATGGTCGTTTGTTTTCTTACTAATTACACATCTCGATGGGCTGCCGTGCCTACTTCGGGCTTACAGTAGCTATGAGTATTACTTCAACTAAGGTTTGTAACATGTTAATTGTCGATAAATCCCACAAGTAGAGTTGGCGTAAATAAATAAAATGATAGAGGTCTGCCGTTGTACGCGTATCACGGAAAAAACTATTGGATAGATTGTCTTCGAAGTTGTCTTTCTTCGACAGTTGGTCCTTATCATATGATAAATTATTGCGATATCTTCATTTCATGCAAAATTATTAAAGTTTTAAGAAACAACGATTTTTAATTTTGTAGACATAGTACATTTATGCTTCCGATCTTTTGGATGTTTTTTCCTCTGTACATATAATACATTATTAATATAATAAACAACGCAGACGAAGTCGTAGATATCAGCTAGTCAGAAATATGCTTTTGTTATAAAACTGGTCTTTTTGAATAGCGTTAATTTTTCTAATAGGCTCGACGACATTGAATAAATATTACTTATTATATTGTCAGATATGTTTATTTTTTTGAGATAACATAAATTATGGGAATGGTTTTGATGTATCTGAGAGCTAACGAGAATACTCGTATGACCTTGCAAGTTTTCGTGCCAAATTCCAATATCGAGCGCAATATCGAGAGTTGCCTTATAAATATGATGGTAAAGAAGTTACAATTGACAAGATTTTCCAAACTATATACTGATGTTAAGAAATCCTCAACTGAGACAAATGAACATAGATAGTGTAATAGTTGCTTTACTTATGAAAATATTTAAAAGTAATAAAATTTGCAAACTGACGTAGCGTAAAAACGCCATTAAATGCGACCAATGCGAACCATTAATTCCAAATTCATATACATTTCAGCAGAGCGAGAGAGCTCCAAGATTGCAAATGGCATTTGTAAAGGACACAAAGCGAACATACACGAAACATTTGTTGAAAAGACATTTGACATTACATTTTATAACCGTATTTTATGAAATACAGCGTGTTGCTATTCCGAGTTGAAATAGGCTGTGAGCATGAGAAAGATAAATGGTCGACTGTTACCTAAAGCCCGAGTGCTTCACCCATTTTTTGGTTGCCGCGTAAAAGATCCTAATTTTAACCCTGATTAGTAAGTGTAAACATCTGCCATTAAATCAAAACTTTAATTTACAAATGCTTCGGTTTGTTCTTGACGAACCATCACTGCGGTTGCCTCAAAAGCCTTCTTACAGAAAGATATTTCCAGTAGAAAACCCAAGGGAAAGTGGACATGGGATAGGAGACAAAGCAAAATTTACATCTTGATATATATTTATAGAACAATCTACAGTTTGCTGCTGTCACAAAATATATAAATTATGATTTGCTTGTGGACTATATTTAATTATTCTTCTAACTTACATTATTTAAAAATCGTGCAATATCCGTTTGTCTGAACTCATCACCTAAGCGACAGATGGTCTCAACGAAGTATGTCGTGTAAGTTTAATTCCATTACGCGTCTCGTTCGAAATATTAATTTCTTATAAATCTTCTCTAAAAGCTGTTTAATAGACAGCCGATCTTTGGCCTTTCGGCGCTAACGACGCGCCGCACACAATACTGATGCTATCAGTCTATTTCACATCCCTTTACACGGAAACCACGTGCCTTATTCATAAAATTATTTAGCATTTCGGTAAAATTACTGTTAACAACTTTTAAATTTTTTATGGATATGATTCGAATAATGTATAAAATAGCAGTAGGATACAGCAGTTTTTAAAAACTGCAGCGGCACAAACCAACATTGTACCAAAAAAAACACCAGAATTTTCAAACTAAAGTATGTAAATGAAAACAAATGCTATTTTTATTAAACTTTTCTTTTCGACCTTAAAAATTAACCGATATATGTACATATACTTTTGACTGTAATAAACTGTTTATCAGCGAAGCGACAAATGCGGTTATTCCTCATATTGGACATAAAAATAAAAAGTAACATGTAATAATTGGGATACCGCAACACTAACTTCGACTCCTTACGGTCTCTGAGCTTTTACAGCTGATAATCGACTTTACCAGGATACCGGATATTGTTAACCATACCGCTTCTTCATTGATCCATTTACTAAGTATCTCCATGTATCCATTTACTGATCCATCTATCTAACACGTAGTCATGTTAAGTTATTGTTTTGTTAGTGTTAGAACCAAATCATGTGGCCCGTTTGCTTGTCAAGCCAGTAATTTCTGTAAACTTTGTACTTTATTAGGACAAGTCTCAGAAGAACACACCCCATGTTTAAGCTCTCGCTTTTCCAATAACTATATATCCAGTTATTTTATAACTGTAGTGTGGATTGTTATTATATTTAGCTGCTAAAAGCGAGATGAGGTTTGATCACCCACTGTGTATACTTGTTCTCTAGAAATCTCTCCACAAGCAATCTCTCCTTAGACAACAAAAAAGGTTACT
>DWFV01001181.1:0-11758 GCA_018246775.1 Parelbella machaon machaon
GTTACAAGACTCTACTGTAAAATTATATAGGCGATGACACTGTCTAATAAATCTAACAACTGGCAATCATTCACACCCTGTAGTGCAATACCAAAGTGATATGAAAGAATATATATATATATATCTGAGTGCATCTCATCAATACATAGGTAATTGTCACATATCAAGCAATGGGTGTCAGACAAGGTAACTGACCACTCTCAGAGTGACACAAACTAATGATAATATAAAATAACAAAAAGTAATAATGTCTACCACTCATACATATATGTATATTTGTAAATCTATGAATCGTACATATGTAAGTCAATATATTGATACGACAACAACTCACCAGACAAGAGCAACCTGTTCCTGCAGCTGAACCCCAGCAGAAGCTTCCAGCGCATGCTGGCCGAACTCTTGATGGCCTGCGCCTCGTCCAGGATCATGTACTGCCAGGACACCCGGTTGAGATATTTGAGGTCCGACACGACGATCTGGTAAGACGTGACCACGACGTGGAAGGCCGCCTGCCGCGTGTGCAAGTCCTTGCGCTCCCAGAACTGACGGAGGATCTTGCGTTCGCTTGGACTGCCCCAGTACGGAACCTGTCAAAATAAATCATGTTTTTATGTCATTTGTATAATTATATGTGGCACACCATACCTTCTACCTACCTTGTAAGGGTCCAAGTTATATGTTAAACAATGAATATTGATAATAGCCGACGCTGTAACTTCCACTTTAAGACTGAAATGAGATAGAGGTTATGAAGTAATAGATTACAACTCTGAGTGGGTTGTCTCTGTGATAGGTATTATTATTTAAATTACTCATCATCAACAACATTTTTATCCTTTCACAGCTGAATACGGGTCTGTTCTAAGAATGATAAGTGTTGAAACCAAAGGCTACCGTGTTAAAATCCAAGAAAGTGCGATTTGACAAACAAGTAAAATATTTAACTAAATGTAATAGATACGTTACAATACATGATCAAAACTCACCACTTTGAAGTCAGGCACGAAGCGCTGCATCTCCTGTTGCCAATTGTGCAACGTAGATGCCGGTGAGACAACGAGGAACGGGCCCCAGACACCTAGTCGTTCGGCCACATGGCAAAGAAACGCTATGCATTGCACCGTCTTCCCCAAGCCCATTTCATCTGCTAGGATGCCGCTGATACCCTAAAATGGCAATGTCAAAATATTTTTTTTAATATATGCGTTCCTTATTTATCAACTACAGACAATAATAGCTTTGTATTATAATTATACTTCCATAATAAGTACTAAAATATTAAAATATGTATTTATAAATTCATATTTGGTAAAAAAAAGTTAATGTGTAACCTCACGTTATATTTAATGTTCAAACCTTATAATGTACATTTAATACCTACAATACATCTGCATGAACAGCGTGATGAATAGAATAATACACCGTTTATAGTGTTTTAACTAAATTCAGTCAAATATCTTAAGTCGTGTCAGAGACAGTTTGAAAAATATGTATGCAATAAACAAACCTGGTCGTACAAGTTGGCGAGCCAGTTCATGCCCTTGAGCTGGTAGCCCTTGAGCGTGCCGCGGAAGATGGAGGGCTGGTCGTGGTCGCCGCGGCGCGGCGCGGGGCGCGGCGCGGCGCCGGGCAGCGCCAGCGCGCGCGCCCGCTCGGCGCGGAACGCCTCGCGCGCGTTGCGCGACGCGCGCGCCTTTATCGCTTCGCTGTCCAATCCACAAAACCTTATCCCATCGACTGTCTCTCGTCAACTCTTTCACTACCAATACTATCCACCACTCATCGTACTCACCTATCGTAGTGATCGATAGCTGCCAACCTCGGATCCCTGTCCTCGTCCAGCTGCCTCAGTATCCTATCCGCCCCGCTTTCCCCGTCGTCTGTCGCATTAAGTTTCCTCTGCATGAAATGCGCGTAGAGCTCCGTTTGCGTGATAAGAAAGTTTAACTTTCTACGCTGCCGTTTTGCTTCCATCAGCTCTACATCCATCTATGATATATTTATCATTATAACATCATCACGTTTAATTAAAGTTTAGTTTAAAAGAATTATTTTCCTCATCATAGAGATAAAACCCATTTTATTAAAAAATACATTACGGCAGCAAAAATTATGTAGTAATTTAATCAATAAAATTTGATCCTACACAAAATCTCTTACCTTCCGCTGCTCCTCCGCCTCCCTCTCCATTCGTCTCCTGGTCTCCCTCTCCGCTCGGTCATACCTCCTCCAGTACGCCTGCATTTCTCGACTGAGTCTTTTACACCGCCATACCGTCTCCTTCATATTCTTCTGTGACTATATTCCAGGCAGACATTATTCGGCAAATACATAAAGAAAACTAGTTGTATCGTGTATAAGTCTACTTGCGATTGTCACAGTACGTACTCTCAAGTTTAATATTAAAATAATAATAATAACAACACAAGTTTCAATACAAGCCATGTAACATATCTACTGGATTTCGCCAACATTCGGATATATTAAAAAATTTACAAGCCTGCGGCTGTAATCCTATAATCCTACGATTAATTGACTTCACTAACACTTATCATGGATATCAACAGATATCCATGATAATTTAGTTAATGCTTAGCAAAGTTTCTTGACTTATCATTAGGATAGGGTTCGGTTCATAGAACTCAATAGTTACGGCCACTTAATAAAGAAGTATATTATGAATATTCCTTTGAATTAAAAGACACAACATGACAAAAAATAAATCAAGATATTTTCTATATATCAAAATTATATTGACATGTCACATTACTGGAATAATTTTGTACCTGCATAGCGACATGCCGCCAATGTTTACAACACAGGTTGGCCAGACGTTTCCTCTGCAACATCAGCTCCCTGTGAGCGACGGCCCTAGCCCTCTGCACCTTGCCCAGCTCTTTTTTCACCAGCAGTTGCCAGTGGCGGCGACGTCGAGCCGTAAGCGCCTCCGGACTCTTCAGCATCGCTAGTTTCTTGCGACCTCTGATTGTATGAAAACAAATTAATGTTACGTAAGTGCCCAAACAGCCGATCAAGATCCAGTGACGACTCCCAAGCACTGAAGGAACCCATGAACATACTGCATCACCCGAATTTGGTGTTAAATGCTAAAAAATAATGTAGAATGATTTCATTACAATCATTTATTATCTTGGTGAACATTTAAGTATACTACACTCCTCTACCTACCTCTTTGTGGCTTATAGGCGTGATGTTACTATTTATTTATTATGTAGTTATTCTGTTACTTTTTACTTACCAGCTGTCTGCCGAAATTATGTTAAAGTCGTCTGCTTAACATTTAGCACCTGTTTACTTTTGTGTTATATTTGTATTTGGGACTTACCACATGTTATGTATATCCAAATAAAGCATACAAAATTTTATTACGGTCTTATGTTCCTACCTTTTTGTGTAGTAATGTAAAACACGACAATTTTATACAGTTACTAATGAGATTAGTGGAAACAGACATCTTTGGAAGATAGTCATATGTCTGAAGAGTACTGAGTTGTTAAAGTAGGTATACCATTTGACTGGATAAGTCAGTTTATGACATTGAGTGAAGCAAAAACCTCATTTTTTATTTGAGGTTCCATGAATACACAAAAACAACTGTATACCTGACTCCTGCTTTATCCGAGATTGTATATTCTTCATCATTTTCCTCTTTCAAGTTACGAAGTTGCTCCTCCCAATCAACACCATCAGGCTAAAAGGTAGTTTACAGAACGCTTAGTATCCACATGTTTTTCACCTCCTCTTGCCCCATTTCTCCAATTAGATATCTGATCTCACTAGATTTTTCGGATACATATATACATAGATAAAAAATTACATACTATATCATAAATATATACTAAGTTGCATGTATAAATATATGTAATAAAAATAAAAAATAATTAAAAAAAGGAAATTAAAAAAATATATCATGTAATAAAAAATAACATAAAAAAAGCTTACCGCATCGCTACCATCAAAACCTCGGCCCTCTCTGACCCTCCCTCGTCTGGCTTTCTGAAGACCTCTACTGGATCCTCTATCAGACGGCCTTCCCCGTCGACCTCTTCCCGATGGCGGCTGTGGTACAGGCCTACTAATACGACGCTCTGGATATCGGTCAATGGTGGAAAGTAGCCCAGCACCGTAGTACATGTATCGGGAATTCTGGATAATAAAAATCATATTGTAATAATAGCTTCTCTTATTATGTATCGTATATTATAAGCCACAACATATATGTTAACAGTATAATGAAGTATTGTGCACATACATGAGAACTTATGTTCAAAGTTTGACCTAGTACAGGAATGAGACCAGACAATGTACCAGATTTTAGTAAAAGCCATTGGATTTACTGTTAAATATACATATATTTGTCAGTGTCTCTTTTTATACCTGGTCAATATTAAGGTTATTTAGTGATGAACACATTGGTAGCTATGGAGTTAACTTATGAAGCACAATACAATTGCATAATTGCTAACTTTAGTCTATGAACTGCTAGTTGATTAGGCTTTAGCTACTTAGGCATATAATGCAACACATCAGCTTAGCACACTTAACTCATGCAATACTAGTTTTTATAATTGGCAACATCACTCTTAAACTGCCAAAATAACACCATGTAAATGTGATATGTGTGTCCTACCTTCTGTAAAAGCATTATTATGTGAAAACTGATCTGATTCACATATTCAACTATGACAGCATGCCTATGCCTAATATATAGTGTACTAACATGACTAATGTATATTAAATACATATTTGTTAAATTGAAAACAGAGTATTATTGTAATTATCAAAAAACTAAATTTACCCCAGGATCTTTGTAATAATCCCTGGCATATTTATTGTGAAACTTTCTCTCTTTAAGCAAATGTTGTATTCTTCGCTCCTTGCCAGCAGGGGTGTCATCATCACTACTGGTTTCCGACTCTGAGGAGAGCAGCACATCCCTGAGCCACTGCCGCTCCTCGCCAACAGATGCTAGGTTATATAACCGAAGTCTGTCACTCTGGCGTTCTAGAAAAAGTATAATAACTTGATTATAAATTTTTGCTTTTCATTCCATTATAAATTTCTGCTAATCATTAAAAAGAATTGAGAATTCATCTGTCAATGATATGTTCATACTGCATCGTTGGTCAAGTGGTTGCAAGCGCTACTGCCAATCAGGAGGTCCTGGGTTCAAATAATGGGGTGGGTGCTATTGGATTTTTCAAATTTAGAATTTCTAATAGTGACTTGGAATCTGGATCTGTGCCCAGTGTATGGCAATAGGCTTACCACCTATTCCATGGGACTTAAACGTAACTGGTGAAACATAGGAGTGTACTACACTCCTCTGCCTACCCCTTCAGGGATTACAGACGTGATGTTACGTTTATGAAATGTTCTTAATAAGATTTAGGTTCAAATTGTAATTTATTTTCTGCCCACTTATTTATGCATCATAAAAACTAGGAAACCAGCTTTAAGGAAATTTGATCATATTTTACAAAGGTCAAAGTATAATATACTTTGGTGAAGTAAAATCTCACATTCCTATGGATTTGAGGGAGTAGTAATAAAAACACTTTAAATTGGACATACAGATTAAAGATGAGTAGTCAAGTTCCTTAAGAAATAGACTTAGAAAACATACTAAAATGAAAACATCAATAAAATTGATGTAACAATTTGGTGCAGCAGCAACCATCAAAAGATCTAGTGTTATGGTAACCAGTAAATTACATAACTACATAGATCATTTTACACAAAGCCACTGAACAAATACTTGTGCTCATCACACAAATATTTATTCTAGGTGGGAATCAAACCCATAACACCCAGCTAAACAGTCAGGTTCACTAACCACTGCACCTATGAGCCAGTCAAAATAGTAGATAAAACACCACATATAACAAAATTAGGGCATACAAAAAAAAAAAATTAATGAACATTTTTTGCTGACAGCTTCCTGTCATTTGAGTCCAAGCAACTATGTTAGATTTATTTCTGTTATTATTCATTTTATATGGCGCAGCATGTACAAAAAGTACACTTGTAGAAAAGACTACACTGCAAAAATGTTATAAAAATCATATACAATTTATTTTTGTGGATAGGTCACATATGGTATGAATGGCTACATTAACTATGGATTAACTTATTTTTATAATATTGTACTTGAAATATGAAATATACATTAACATAAGAATACTGTATTGTGATATTTAAACATGTAGTTGATGCTAGCGGTAGGTAACATTTACCAATTTTTAGAAACAGTATTGAAGTTGAGATGTGTCCTTTGGGACACACTTTTTAAAATGAAAGTAAGTGCTTAAGTAAGGGCTTACTTTGATATTACATAAAATGTTAGTTACATGACAACTTAAGTTGATTACTGTTAATACTAGTAAAACTAATATAAGCCAAATTATGAAGCAAGGACAAATATTTATTGGAGTATAATGTATAAACTTTCTCCAAGGATTGTAGCTTCAATTTGTTAACATATATTGGTTGATTATACAGATTATAATCACTGTAAAAGACTCAGTTTTCATATGCTAATTTTAGACAAGAGCATGTGACATAATTGGAATTTGATTTTTATATATTTGAAAAAGTAGTCTGGTGGCAAATCAAATTCAATCACTTATGATATACCACATTTAAACACTTTAAAATTATTCTGATATCTACTAGCAATACTTTCTAAGGGCAACACTTTTATATACAACCACATATGAAACTTAACTGACAAATCAGAGTCCAATTGGATGCACCAAGCTCTTGTAAATTAATTGTAGATTATGGCTGGTTTGGACATATTATATAAGAAACAATGCTAGTACAATTCTGAATGAGTCCATGTAGTCACAAGGGCACATACTAACCTTGTTTGGTTGTGACAACCCCATGGATAATCTTGTCACCCTTGGACATTTCATTGCCCATGAACTTGTTGTCGGAGTCATCTTCGCTGTCGGTATCGCCATCAGAATTGAGTATCCTCTCCACCTGGTCCACAAACGGCCTGACATCTAGCGCGGCTTCCAACTGCTGAATATGCAACGGTTTGGCTACTTCGTGTCGCTTGAGCACCGTCTTGCCAACCGTAGACTTCTCACTCATTGTACCGAATCCTGAAAACGTTACATTCTTCAACCCAAACGAAACATGTTTCACGGCGTAATATTGTATTAAAATGCGTGCGACTGCAAAAAGAAACAAAACAGTAACGAATAAACGCGAGCACACCACCGCTATCACACAGGAAACTAGATTATTACAAATTACACTACGATCGTGATGGGCACCTCGCACAAAGTTGCACTTACACCAATTTCGTTACCCTTTGGGATGACCTCACGTTGATTACTTAACACAAAATTCCATAACATTCACAAAATGGCGAACGAGGATATTGGACAAATCGCTGTCAATGTCGCCGCCCGAGCGGCGCACATAACTACTCATTTCGTATTTGAGCTTGAAAAAACACGAACCCGCCATAATAATCAGCAACATTTGACAGCCTCTGACATACGGTTCCAAACCAATAATGTTAGATATCAAAAACTACCAATCATAGTAAACGCTAATACATATTTAGCCAATAACAAAGCGCGGCAATTTGAGTATATCAAAATTGTAAAAGAAACCGAACTTACAGTTGTAAAAAATACGTTCAATTTATATGAACTAACTATGGAATTATTATTTTTTATTTTAAATTGATTCCCAACACATTTTCAAGCATATTAAAATGTGCATTCTTCTGACTTTCAAATGCTTTTAAGAAACTTGCATACTGTAACTGAAAGATCACCGTGTACATAGGCACAGCTAAATATCTTTGTTGCCGCTGCTAGCTTGGCTGGTGCGAAAATCTATGCTCTGCGATCCTCAACCCCCATGCACAACGTGCAATCCGCACGTTGTGCATTGATTGGGCATTGACTTCTCAAGAAGTCCCTATATCCAGCTGTGGTCTGAGACAGACTGATAAAAATGATAATAATATTCTATCGTGCCACATCAAAATTATTAGACAAGTATAATATATTACTGGTAGCTCTTGTAATTTAAAAAGCAGATATACTATGAAGATCTTTTTTTATTCTCTTTTTACAAAGAGAGCAGAAACTATTATCGAATGCATCTTGTAATATGGTAACAATAAAATGATTTCATGTACAATATCTGAACCTTCACGTCAGTATGCATATAGCAATATTAAAAATATGTGTATATAATACAAATTGACTGCCTCGTTGGTCGAGTGGTTGCGAGCGCTACTGCCGATCGGAAAGTCCTGGGTTCTAATCCCGGTTCGGGTACTATTGGATTTTTCTAATTTAGAATTTCTAGTAGTGGCTCGGAGTCTGGATCTGTGCCCGGTGTATGGCAATGAGCTCACCACCTATTTCATGGGACTTAAACGTAAATGGTGAAACGTGGGAGTCTACTACACTCCTCTGCCTACCCCTTCGGGGGTTACAGGCGTGGTGTTTCGTTTTTTATGTATATAATACATAGATGATAGTAAATGAACACTGTGGTAAGTTCAAAATAGTATAATCACCCAGCTTGTGAGTTGAACTGTACTATACATATTTGTTCTTAATTTCCTTAATTTTTAGGACTACTTTTCTTAAGCGATACTTAATTTACATGTTAGATATTATTAAAATCTTGCTCAGTTAAGTATAAAACTTGAGAAGTAGTAAAAACTTATGTTTTAATTCCCTTTGGTGTCTATACAGTCTGTACGATAATGCAATAATAAACTATCAGATTCTAATACAACTTAAGCAAAAATAATCCACTAAATGATTATTTTAATCTGAATTTAATAGAATGCATTTGAAATAAGAGTTGAAATAAGACTATGGCCTTAACCCTCTCAATATTAGAGGAGACCCATATTACAACAGTGAAATGACAAATGGGTCGATTATTATTATTATTTTTATAATTGAAATAAAAAATCAGTACAGGACAGTTTTAGAGTCAATTATACTTGTCACGTCATACTGATCACTGGCCATACGTTATTCTAATTCATCCAGTGCAGACTAATCCATACGGCGCGAAATTCAAAATTACAATGTAGAGAGCAAACTAATTATATTATTGATATACATTATTACATGCTGCATGTTAACACTTTTATACTCTTAGAGAATTCGATTATATATTTGAAGTATATACGCGACAGTTTAATTTATTGATTTATTTAGTTGGACAACGAATATAAATGTTTTTAATTCGATAATAGAAATCATATATAATTTCGTCAAATAAAACCCATCAATAATATATTGAAAATTTCGCGCTTGTTCGTAACGGCAATATAGATATTTTGTTCTACTTTAGATTCGTGTGTAAATCTTTTATCGATAGTTCCGTCAATAAAATAATATTATAGTTTCTTGGCTTCTTTAAGGTAAGTAATGTAAGTAAAATACATGTTACATATTTATATATTTATTTCATTCGTACGTACAACATTCTAGTTATTCGACGATATATCCAGTTTTGGTGCTTACACCTGCTTCACAGCTACACATCTAATAGATATTCAACAAATAAATTTATGTATTCTAAGCAAAGTTGGAATGTTGTTATAGTAATTTATCGTCTATTGTTAGAAGATAATTTTACGTTCGTATGGATTTGCACAGTTCCGTTTTTAGATGTAATAATCATGTCGTATAAGTAAGTGTTAAAATTTTATCGAAATATTTCATGAAAATAAACTATAAGTTCTTCTTAATAAAAAACGTTAAATATTTTACTTCTACTATAACATCGATGACATCACTAAACCGCATTGAGTTGAGCGTCATGTATTGCCAACGTAACAAGGAAAAATTAATGCTCATTGATTCACTTAATTTACATCTTTGAATTTTCAAAATACAAGATTCTGATTAATGAGTACCTTCAAATATGTATTGGACTACTTCAATATTTATTGTGGTATTTAAATATTTAATAATTAAAAAGATAAACACTTAAATAATAAGATATTCGCTTGGCCTGACCAATCACATCCGCAACAAAATTTAGGCACAGGTTGATTCCAATATGGTGGTCGTTTGTTGTGCTTTCATGTGAAGTGTGATACAATTTCGTGTACGTGAGCAATAGCTGCGTATTATTATAGGTAAATTACATTAAGTATTTATGAGATAACTTTTAATTCTTTTTATTTTTCCTTAGCATTAAAAACTCATTTGACAGTGACCTTACATTTTCGCACTACTTACAAAGAAACTTTACGACAGTCGTTTCAGTGTTATATTTCCAAATTTACTTCAAAATAATAAACGCAAAGCGTCTGCAGCGTAATAGGTATGCGAAATATATTAAATTCGATAAGTATACTCCGTTGTATATGAATTTTTAACGGCTTAGTCAATAAGCGCGGGATATGTGGCTTGAGTAGAAGGTTTAGCGTCTCATTGTTAAGATGCTATTTTGTTATTATAACCGAACAGTACCTACAAAAAAATAAAGCTTTTAATGGATTCTATCATTATTTTATCATATACGCGCCGCATACAGGATTCTAATAGCTTCATAACCTACAAAGTAGCGCCGGGTGCGATTTTTAAGTTCATTTTAAACATGTACATCTATTAAATTTGACTTTAATTTGTTTACAGATGTATTTACTTCCTTGATTCACGAAACTCTTCCAATTTGATTGGAAAATGGATGAGAAGGAGGGTGCTCCAGAGAACCCCAGTGAAACTGAGCTTGGCGGTTCAGGAGACGACGACGTAAACATATCCGAGGGACCCAGTACGACTGAAGAACCAGCGAAACCTATAGACGTAGCACTTTCCAATCCTGACGAACCATCTGAAACGCCAGCCAGTAGTGAAAATGATGAAAATAAAAAAAATCAAAGTGACACAAGTGTATCAGAACGAAGTGATGTGCAGAATCATGTGGAAAGTTGTAGTAAAGTGGAGAGTGATAGTGTTAAGGATAGCGAAATAAGTGAAGAGGCGAAAAAGGATAGTACTGAGTCTGTAGAAGTGGACTCTGATTTAACCACTGCAGAAAAAGGTATTTGTATGAATATTCCTTATTAATATTTTGTATTAACATTTTTAGAATTTGTGACAACCATGACCAGCATATCACAGGCAATTTATCAATGTTAGCATGACAAAATGAATCATCAATTTTTAATATACATAAACAAATTTTTAATTCAGTATTTCTGTATTTAAGAAGTATGTAAACCAATATGTTAACTTTGTTATCAAAAGATTAGAATTGTGTCATTGCATCTTAGATCTTCAGTGTGGTTTTAAGTTCTACTTGGACAGTAGTAAATACTACATACAGTGGTATTATGTGAGGCCAGTCAGGGGAGAAAGGCACAAATTTACTGCTGAAAAAGGATGTATTTTGTGTCATTGTGTTGAGCAATTCAAACTATTGTGTATGATTAAAATATACTATATAGATACAGAATTATTCTATGTAATGTAGTGATAAAGAGTATTTACATGAAATTTCTGTATATACGGAGGAACTAACGTTAGCTTGAAAAACAGTAGCCAATCAGTAGTTTTAATATCCTCTCATACTGAGAGGATTAAGGCCATAATCTGCCATGCTGGCCAAGTGCGGGTTGGCAGACTTCACACACCTCACAAAATATTTTTTTTTTTTTATAAATTCTAAGGTGTGCAGGTTTCCTCACGATGTTTTCCTTCACCGTTAGCAAGTGATATTT
>DWFV01001182.1:0-11750 GCA_018246775.1 Parelbella machaon machaon
ATATGTCTCAGCCTATGCGACATCACAAGTTTTACCTTTGCGCTCGTATGTCTCGGCGCATGCGATGTCATACATTTTACCGTTTCACTCCCAAGAAGTAATTCCAGATACGGTCGAAACAGTCATTTTTTTTTTATTTCTCCAGTTTCGTGGTCATATTAAATCCGAGTGCAAAAGGTTAACAAGATGCGTAAAAATATGTTTAGCAATTTGTTGAAACTAAAAGAGGTATTGAGATATCACATCTACAGAACTCTCAAGAGTATATTATATATACTAATATCTCAACATATTTTACGGATTTTTTTGTGCTTTACAAAATGAACACTGCTATTATTAGATAATTTTAATATTTATTTGGTGGTCCAACGCAAGCTGACCGTAACGCTAACTGTACAGACACAACCGACATTTAATTTGGACTATTTACATGGCACTGGCTGGTGCGCTAATTGAAATATTTCTTATTTTTTGTTTTGTTTTTTTTTTTTTTTATTTAGTACAAGCCATTTGATGTTAACTGTTCTCTTTTAGAAAGATATAATATTATACACCTCGAACGCTATTACTTTTCTATTTACATGGATTTTTTATAAATTTTTCAGGTTCAGTAATTATTTTTTTATAATTAAGTCTTGTAATTTCGCAAAATGCTTATCACGATTTTTACATCTTAACAGTTTTATAAACAATTTTGATTGTGTGCGCGTATGTTCCAGGGCGACTACCACCGATACCTAGCCGAGTTCGCGACGGGCAACGATCGCAAGGAGGCGGCCGAGAACTCGCTGGTCGCGTACAAGGCCGCCTCCGACATCGCCATGACGGAGCTGCCGCCCACGCACCCCATCCGCCTCGGCCTCGCGCTCAACTTCTCAGTGAGTTCCCGCTCAGGGACTTCGTACTCGGAAAAATTTAAAATAGCATTAAAGTGACCACGGAAAGGAAAAACAAACATCTATTTTCTTCGAAGCGTTGACGGCATGTTTAAAGCATTACCGGCCCGCAGCGGTGCGGCCGATTCTCACACACGCTGCCAAATTTTCTCCAGTCAATAAACCTATTTCCACGCTCAATAGACGTCGTTCCGTGTCATTGATACTGGTTTGTTGTTTGTGCTGAATATATATTATATTACCGCGTACTAGATATTGTAACATCGCTAGAAAATAATCTATTTTTAACATTTTATGGTGGAGATGTTCACATGACTGTAGCGGAGAAGCAACGGGTCCGCAGCGGTGGGCGTGTTTCCATTTTAAGGATGTTAATGCCAGAGCAACAATAATATACCCTAATTCCGTTTTAACCATTTAGAATTGATCATATGTATGATCAACTTGTGCATTGATTTAACGTAACATGATTGCATAATAACAGTGATTGTACAAGGAGAGAAATTGCAATGAAGTGTATAATGTAAGTTGATCGAATGAGTAAGTAACATGGTGTCTGCGGCGCAGGTATTCTACTACGAGATCCTGAACAGCCCGGACCGCGCGTGCCGGCTGGCCAAGGCCGCCTTCGACGACGCCATCGCGGAGCTGGACACGCTGTCAGAGGAGAGCTACAAGGACTCCACGCTCATCATGCAGCTGCTGCGCGACAACCTCACGCTGTGGACGTCGGACATGCAGGGCGACGGCGAGGCGGCCGAGGCCGAGCCCAAGGAGGCGGAGCACGACGCCGACGACCAGGACGTGTCGTAATGGCCGCCGCCGCCCGCTCCTAATATTATAAAAAATAACTATAGTATCATGTAAGACCCAGCCCTCGATGACGACCGCTCGTAAAGGACGTCCCGTACCCCGCTCTCGGTGAGATGCCAGTTGCCAGTTGTACCCGACGACGTTTGTATCGTGTCAAATTATATATCACTAATAATATTACCCTACATTTTAAATATCTACCTTCTTTTGATATATTGAAAGTTTTGTTTTTCAATTACGAAAAAAAAATAATGTTTAAGAAGAGTACTTTGGTATTGCATTTTAACCGTATGTTCTCGGAATGTATTCTGTTAACGGTACGCTCCAATTGATCTCTACGACGTTTGACTCGGCTTCCTCCGCTCCCCTCTCACTGTGCCGCCTCCTGTCTGTCTACACGTTACGAGCGCTAGTACACCTCCATCTTTCGACGGCTATTCTCTATGATGGGAATTGTAAATTTTTCTAAATGTTTTATACCGCGTGTAAAATTAACGTATGTAATGATGTCGCGACCCGCACGAGCGCCACCGGCGACCCTCGCCGCCGCGGTCGCGTGCACAAATAGTCGTTCGTCGTCCGTACAACGTCCGCAGGAGCGAGTCCTCCGCGCGCCCGCATTTAGCATTTGTATACATTGGGATCGTCGGTTGATGTGTTTTAAAGGTAACATTTATTAGAAGGTACGTGTAGTTACTTCTCGCAATATTTAGCTAAGCGTCGCGGCTCCCCACTCGCTGTCAGTCGCGACTACCGTGTAGTGGCGCTCGCCGGCCGCGAGCTCGGCGACGTATCCGCTTCCTTTGTATTACAACTTTTGGAGTATTCACACTTGAATTGCTTTAATTACTTACGAGTATTGTGATAGAGATTTTGTATATTTTAATTTATTTTTTAATTTCGCATGTTTCTCGAAAATATCGCTGTAGCGCTACATCTCTTACGATTTATACAGGACAAACGGTAGTTCTAAAAGTTGTGCTAGGTTAAGGTTATGCACTTGGAAATTATTTATTGTTGGCGCCCGTGGGCGGCCCCGCGCCGCGCACCGCCTCCTCGAAGACATTCCATCTTCACTATGTTAGTGTCTGGCCGATGCTGTTTCCTGCGAGCTAGAGCGGCAAGTGCGTGCCCGAGTAAGATATTAGCGTTATTTTTATTTGAATTTGTAATATTGCATATATTTTTGTTAATTTATCCACAAAAAATACTGATGCAATTAGCCTTAGTGTTATGCAATATTGATTTATGTCCTACCAACTACATGGAAATTTATTGTAAATGACAGTGTAAATCTAATAATAAAATTCAAAAGTCCAAAGTTTCGTTTTATTGTCCTTGCTCCCCTCACTTACATTTAATACTACAAATTAAGACCCATAACATGGAAAAAGATTTTGAATATACAATAAATACAATTTTATTAATAAATACAATAAATACAATTTATTAATAAAAGGGCAAAGGTTTAGTTTTAGCCTAGTATATTACAGGAAACCAGGCAATATGGCCGCATAAAGTTACAAAAGTGTTAATAAGCAATGAACGTCCGAAAACACGTCTGCCTTACACGGGTATGTGAGATTTCTAAATTAAATATCAATCGCTATGAGTATGCTGGAAAAAAACGAACAAAGGAACACAATGTTACATCAGACTTGTGGGGCCTCCTATATGTATTTAAAAGGCAGAGTAAAGCCTTCGCCAATTTTCATTCTGATAGGGAGATTCGTGTCCAATGGTGGAACAAAACGGTTTGAAGGGTTACACGTGTAATAACATCCTGATAAAGAAAATGACACTTGTCACAAGGCCGTCTGGTCTGGAAGACTAAAGAATTATGGCATCAACATAGGTTCTTTATTCTTTAGAAATACTCTAGGTATTAAATCTTTTTATGGAAATCTGATGTATTTGTATTCACAGCAAAGCAGTCCGGCAGATAGGAATACAATAATACAACTGCACACAGAACAAAGGACATGTTTATATGAAAGAAGGTGTCAAATCAATCCTTTGTTTAACTTATTTATCAAAATGAATTCAGATTACAATTGCTATTAAATGTTTTGTTGCATAATTTAATATAGTGGAACATATATGTTACGAAAAATAATTAAAGATATATAATTGATAGACGCTTGTCGCTAACTTCCATAGGTTTTCTACGGTTGCTATATTCTCCATCGTAAAATGTGTATAAAGAGTAATGTCATTTAAATGTCAGAACTGAGTGCAAGTATTACCATGTACGTACACCTCTGTTTAAATATTAATTATTGTATTGAACTTATTTGTTATGAATAAAAAAAAATATATATATTTTCTGAGGTGTGTGAAGTCTGCCAACCCGCAACTTGGCCAGCGTGGCAGACTATGGCCTTAACCCTCTCAGAGAGGAGACCCATATTCCAACAGTGGAATGACAAATGGGTCGATTATTATTATTTTATTATTTTTATTTGTTATGAATCGAATTAGTTATTGGAACTGCAGTCGTTACACTAAAATTTTTTGTAGGAACCTAGACACAGAAGCTGGCCCTAAGACGTTTGATAACGGTTACAAAACATATCTCGAGCTTTTAACATTTCTTAAGGATGTATTTGTGTTTAAACGATAACAGGTATAGATTACCCTATATATTTAATTATAACATCCCCACGGTGCTGATAATGTGGTATGACAGCTGCATGTCACAACATGATAATGACATCTGTGTAACCTTAGATATATTATAGCCTAAAATGTGTTCATTCAAACAAAGAGAAAGCAAATGTGGCTAGATAGCTTTCTGTCACTTTCTATTCGCGCACGCACAGGTAGTGCAAGCATGAGTCATGCGTCAGTAGCGAAATAGAGATAGGGTATCGCGATCGTTTCTCTCTTTCTAACCATCGGACCCTGCCACTAATTGGCAGCCGTATGTCTCCCTATTCTATATGCAATATCTCTATGAATTTTGGTTCGTTCGGCTTGGTGGTGGTTGGCGGAATGAATATATGTCGATACTATTATACGGAAAGAATGAGCGTTTTGCCATTTTAGCGACACACATTAGTATCCACTAAAGACAGTTAATTCGACGTGAAAATCTTGACGCTGTAAAAGAAATGGAATGTAAATCCTAGTTGTAAGATGATTAATAGAAATAAAATTTTATTGTTTCAATGTATTCTTTTTTTGTTAGATATTTTATGAAACATTTTTTCTTTTTTTTGTGACTAATATTATATATTAATATTATTTATATATACCTTGTAAAAAACGACTGATGCATTAATGACATAGAATAACCTGATAAACGAATTAAAACAAACAGGAATAGACAATAAAAAACATCATACAAAATAATAATATTTATTGCACAAGTATAATAAATTAAAACGATCGATATGGAAAAATGTGGAATTACAACAAAATAATCCCTATTACCATGGAGAGGCATATTTATAGCTAACATTTAAGTTGCCTCCAGTTATTAACTACCCTCTCAGAGTTACGTGTGCTGGCAACATTAATGACAGATACGACATTTTGATGTCAACAATACTATCAAATCAATTTTTGCGGACATATAATCAAGAGATTAAAAAAGTTAAATCATCAAAACGTATCCAGAACAATTCATTTATAATTATACAATCTAGTGTCACACATAGTGATGGTACACTCCTAATGTAATTTAAAATATTAAACACCTTTATATGTCTGTTTATAGAAACAATGCCGGCACATCTCGCTTTATACATTTCACTTGATATCTCTCGAAAAGACTCGTGAATTTATCTTCCTTCCTATCAAAATAATATTAAAATTTGACTCAAATCAAAGGTCACAGATCAAAGCCACAATTCATATTTATATAATCGATCAGAAATCAAAGAAAAACAATAAAAAAATAACAATTTCAATATATTATAAAAAATACAATTTCATTACATAGGTAAAGCAAAAGCGATCAAATTCAAATTCGACGTTAAACAATTTCACTTTGGTATGGATGATGAAGGATAGATAGAGATGGCACGAATACCTCACCCCCTCCCCAGACCCCCACCAACACTGGCGGCGGCCGCTGATCGCCTCGTACATTTCTCTAATTTACAACAAAATATACGACCTATATTAGACCCGAAACGAATCTTTAAACGTACTATTTAAACAAAAATACACACTATCAATAAATTACAAACATAAGCTTACCGAAGATTAATTAATATAAACGTTACATTAATACATTAACAATTAAATCACTTTCATTATGTTCTATATTTAATTCCGCTAATTCACATATATCTGTGTGATCATATAAGTAGTTTGTAAGTTCTTATAACTGTAATAAAGCGATGCGCGACAGGAATGTTCCGAACGGTACAGTACAAGCGGCGGCTGTAAATAAAACTGTACATAAACATATTTATATATACGTAATATATATTGGGTTTATAAAAATTATATGGATTAGCATTATCTCACTCAACACGACCACTGAAACATTGTGCACTGTTCTCAAATAACAATATGTGTTCCACAGTACAGCTACACACAAATAAATGAATTTACACACCCATTTAGAACACATATATTCGCGTATATGTCTCTAGTATTAGACATTGTGTGTTTGAAATTGCATATCAACGTGCAGTGCTTCGGACGAGCCGAATGTTTCAAATTTAAGTAAATATATTTTAGAACACAAACGAGTAGGTATATATTAAATTATATGTAAGTAATCATATTAACATCTCATCAGTCTAATATTTAATATTTCAATGACATATCTGGGAATCTTTCGTACGGTCTCACGACTAAAGCAATATTTTAATTAATGTTCATTTTGATCGTATTCATATACACGATAACATATTTCTACATTGATTTTTATTGCAAACTTATGTATATTACAAGAAATATGCATATACTGATGTATATTTCAATTTGTATTAATTTTCCTTTTTAAAAAACACAATATAATGATTATTTTAAATGCCGAACAATACAGTCGATAATGTAAAAATACATAAAACTATGAGTGAACGTACATCGTCGTGGAGCTTATAAGACAATTTTCGTCAGCCACGAGACAACAGCAAAATTACACAAAAACTAACGAAAAAAACGCGGCTAAATCAACTGGTCCCTGTACTCATATCACTCTACAGTAGCTTGAATGATTTTAAAACTATATCGGTGTTAACATTTTCTTGTATCACAGGTAAACGGCTAATGATCTCCGACGGCCCGGGGATCCCCCTCCGGGAGCCACTCGGGCGAGGGAGAGGGACGTGCTAGCTAATCAAACGGTCCGGGGACGTAGAAGAAGCGGGCGTAAAACGTAGCGAAGCGGTCCATCAGACGAGCGAGCAGAGGCGGTTGAGGTCGGGGTCGGGGTCGGGGTCTGGGCCGCGCGCGGGCGGCGGCGCGCCGCGCGGCAGGTAGCGCTCGTGGCGCAGGCCGCGCCGCTCGTAGAACAGCAGGTAGGCGGCGGCCGCGTCCAGCCGCGGCGGGCGCGCGCGCGGCAGCTCGCGGCACGACGAGTCGTTGTAGCACAGCCACGCGCCCGACGGGTGCCGCACGTACGCCACGTAGTGCCCGCCGCTCAGCTGCCCCGAGTGCGACTGCCACACACACCGCACGCTCCTCATCTCATCCGCACACTTAATCCTTAGCGCTTTGCAATCTTTATGAACTGCCTATACATTGATATAGTCATAATAATTAATAAGACATCGAAACCGGTGTGTATGAATAGAAGGACGGAGAATCATGAACGTAAAAGGTGCACGTCAGATCTTTAAGGGCGCCTTCAAATTAGAGGCGCGAGAAAGCGCTACAGTGGTGCTACCAAAGAGAAGCGCTGCAGTGGTGCGACTGTGTCGCAGTAGACGTGCGTCAGTAATGCTTTGATAAATTATAGTGATGTTTGTCAGTTACGCGATGGATTCCGACGAAGAAGCATTACTTTTGTTAATTTTGTTACAAAGAAAAAAGAAAAGATTAAAAAATAACTTAATACATATTAGAAAACGTTCCTTACCTTTATTTTGTCAAAATAATAATAGTGAATATTACAAGATACGCCAGTATAATGATCAAATGTTCAAAAATTACTTAAGAATGAACAAAAACCAGTTTACGGAGTTACTTCAACTTATAGATGGTTATATTAGTCGAGAAGACACGTCCTTCAGAAACACTATTTCTACTGAAGAAAGGCTCATGATTACGTTGAAGTAAGTAAAAAATCAGCCATTATGCAATCAGACATTACTTTAATTAACATATTAAGTTAAATTTAATTCAACTCGTTGTCTATGGAATCAGAAAACAAATCTTCATAAATGGATTGCGATGTACTATCTTCTGTAACCGTAGAAATAGCTGTACTCGGCCGAGGTGATGTTTCGCCAGTAGAAGTATAGTATCCGTACTGTTGAGGATCATAATTAATATTGGGTCTGTATAAATAAATCGACGTATAAGTCCTATAATTTCGTATTTCGCGTCAGTTTTTCCATGCTGTGGTATTCTTTTAAAGTCATTTATCAATGAGAGCAAAAAACATTTGTCGCTATCTTTTTCTAACGATGATTCTTTGTTATTTATTCTTTCAGACAACATCTTTATAGCTTTATTAGTTACATCTTCGTCTACGTCTGCAGATTTTCTTTTTCTGGGTGACTTAGACGGTGACGGTCTGGTATCACTCAATTTTGAAAGAAATTGCATCTTATCGAAATGTACATATTTTCTATTTGATGTTGCTCCTGACCCACTTTTTATTTTTTTTTGTTTATTCAGTTCACGAAAGTAGCAATCCTTTAAACTTTTAAATTTTCATTGAAGTTGAGCAGCTATAAAATAAATATATAAAAATATACAAAATTGCAAAATACGTACAAATAAAAAAAAACTGTTTTTTTTTCAGGTATTTAGCATCAGGTTGCAGCCTTACAAGTTTACACCACTCATATCAACGGGGACTTTCAACAATTTGTGGGATTGTGAATGAAACATGTAAAATAATCTTCGAAATTCTAAATGCCAATTATATTCCGAAACTAAATCAAGATGACTGGTTAAGTGTCGCAAATGGATTCTTCAATAAATCCAACTTTCCCAATTGTTTAGGTGCCATAGATGGTAAACATATACGAATCATCCAACCAGAACACTCCGGGTCTTTGTATTATAATTATAAACATTATTTTTCTCTTGTTCTTTTAGCTGTATGTGATTCTAATTATTGTTTCACCTATATAGATGTTGGGTCATACGGCAAAGCTGGGGATTCACAAATTTTCAAAAATAGTGACTTCTACAGAGAACTTCAGGAATAAAGACTCGACATTCCAAACGGCGCATCGATTGATAATAATGGAGAGCTACTGCCTTTTGTTTTTGTCGGGGACGAAGCATTTGCAATTAGTAATTTTATTCAAAGACCTTACAGTGGCAATCATTTAAGTCGACAACAAAAAATATTTAATTATCGATTGTCCAGAGCGCGACGGTATATTGAATGTACGTTTGGTATCATGGCCAATAAGTTTAGGATATTGCATAGACCAATCAATGTCAATATTAAATTCGCGGAAAATATTGTTCGAACTATTTGTGTTTTACATAATTATATAATTAAAACAAAAATCATCAAAGATACCAGTAACACTTCAACATTATCAAAATACCACGCTGGTAACATTTCGAAGAACCAAGTACAAATTAGTGCTTTAGATGTACGAAACAAGATAGCTGGTTATTTTACTAGCCCGAACGGCGAATTATCATATCAAGATAGAATAATATAAATAATTAACCTGCTTGATTTTTTTCAGCCGTAGATTTTATTTCGAAATTTTCAATAAATTTGTTGCACAAAAATTCCCATGCCTTTTTCTTATGAATGCGGTTAGAATAACTTTCAGAACTACTATCCCATATTGCAGGGTGATTTTTAACTTCCTCAATAAACACTTCAATGTCCAGTTGATCTGCTTTCATATTGAGGTTCAATTAATTTAATTAAAAGCGTGTAACTTCCCTACGCAAAAATGACGTGCGTGTGTCACAGGAGTGGCACTGCGACTGCGCTTCTAGAAATTGTATGAAGACTAGTAGTGGCGCGGCTAGCGCACCACAGTGGCGCCACTGCAGCGCTTTCTCACGCCTCTAATTTGAAGGCGCCCTAAGGCTAAAGATATTTAACACTCATTCATATTCAAATTATTTTCATAAGTTTTCCATTGCATAGAATACCAAATCGAAGTACATGTTTTTCATAATCAGATATACTCATTGAAAAACAAATAAGTTTGTAAAAATAAAAAAAAGAGTAGGTACGGGTAGAAAAAAAACTTTCTTACTTTTAACTATAAGATTAACTAATTAATTATTATATTAGATCGCAGATACCAAAAAACCCAAATATGTACTGTAATTTTAATTTTATATATATTTTTTAATCTCGCTTAATTATTTCGTCTAAGCCGCGATCTCCAGCATTCGAATGCTGTACTTATGCTTTAACCTCCTACCTCGACTTTCATTCAAACCAATACTAATTACGAGACCTTTACTCGAATATAAAACGTATACATCAGCGACTCACCACAACCGCATAGAGCCGGTATTTCAAATCGAAAGGATCTTGGCCTTCTTCCAGATGATGCTGGTGGTAGTCGACCAGGTTATTATCATCTATGGGGGTGGTGACCAGACTGGTAGACTGCAGCCGCTCCCTCCGCCGCCTCTCTCTTCTCTCGTCCTGCTCCTCCTCTTCAGACTCCGAGTCCGAAGACAAACTATCCTCAATGTCCGAGTCCATAGATGGCCGGGTGCCCTCGTTTTTCAGCTCGAAGTGTCGGAGGATGGTCTCCTTAGGGACGGAGGCGAGGTATGGCGTTGGATCAAAGTCCTCAAATGGAAAATTGACTACTTTTTGGGATTTTATCCACTTGTTGTTCACATATTGGAATCTCTTGAGATGGATTATCTGAAAATATTGACGGGTGAATTAAAATTTAATAATAAACGATGGGTGAAACATTTTATAGTATAATATTAATTGAAACGCTTGGTCAATAAATGTATTATGAGAATAATAAATAATTGTAACAATATACACGATTATTTGATTTTAAATGAGGAGAGAGGTTGTGTTGTAGTGTCGAAAGAGTTTATAAAATATTATACATACTTATGTACGTAGTTACGTATAAAGTATAATATATATTTACATAGGTTGTATAGGTGTTAGTGTACTTAATGTTCATTCTCTAGTGTGGTTTCGGGAACTGAGTGACAATACGTGTCACCGGTAGTGTTTCATTTTTGATTGATTTACAAGTGTGGTAATTCCTATGCATTTTTAAGACCAACTAAAATATAGGTATGTAATATATTCAATAGCTAATATTACATATATAATAGTAGTTGTCCGTCAAGAGACGTGTGTGTGGGCGTGTGTGCGTCGTTACCAGCACGGGCGGCGCGCGCCAGAGCTGCAGCTTCTTGGTGGCGGGCAGCGGGCGGCGGCAGCGCGCGCAGGGGTAGGGCGCGTCCAGGCGCTCCTCGCCGGTGAAGGCGCGCAGGCAGCGGCGCAGCTCCAGCGCGCGCGCGCCCGCCGCGCCCGCGCCGCCCGCCAGCGACGCGTGCGCGCGCCACTCCTGCGCACACACACACCACTGCAACGCCACCCCTCTTCGACATCGACGCTCGTGTATATTCCATCATTGCTTCATTTTTATTCATATACAATAGTAAAGTAGTTACTAATTTTAAAATTGGACAATGAGGACAGCAACCGTACGCATTACTGCCGTAAAATCGCTATTATAAACTTCGTGTATTAAGCAAATAAACGAATTCAACATAATATATTTTATACTTAATATATACAACTGGTATCCTTGAAATAGTAGCAATGCATCGAAAATCGAATTCAATAAAATATTATTCAAACTAATTCTATTCGAATGAATCGATGTCACCATCATTAGAACCACAAACGGTCTCTCGAAACGACGTTTCAAAAGA
>DWFV01001183.1:0-11749 GCA_018246775.1 Parelbella machaon machaon
CCGATCGCTTAGCCTTGTCAATTCATTAAATAAACTATACATGACTAGTCTAAAAATCTTAAAATCAGAAAATACATACATTAGTCAACGGGAAATTAAATCACCTGCAACAAACATCTAACGTTTCAATGTATTTATTCGCGTCCAAAATGTTTCAAAACGACATTTACTGCGAATCAGATAACGATGGCTCGCATTTAATTAATTTAAAGGTACAACCCATCGGCTACATTATCATCACACTGTAAATTGCAACGTATCAAAAGTTGTCTGAACAATAGCGCAAATCAAAGATCATGGAAAAATTTGCAGTATAATTTCTAGGTATATTCATTTGTTTACATTAATACTGATAAGACGTGCATTACATATTTGTGTAGGGTAGTCTACTGTTGGATAGAATGTCCTAATGTTATAGCAAATAATATAAAATAAGCATAGTTTAATGTGACTGCCTCGTTGGTCGAGCGGTTGCAAGCGAGACTGCCGATCGGGAGATCCTAGGTTCAAATCCGGGTCGGGTACTATTGGATTTTTCTCATTTATAATTTCGAGTAGTGGCTCGGAATCTGTATCTGTGCCCGATATATGGAAATAGGCTCACCACCTATTCCATGGGACGTAAATGGAACTGGCGAAACGTGAGAGTGTACTACTTAAGTGTTGTTATAATTAATTATGAGTACAATCCATTAGTTGAGAAAGCATTTGATATAAAGCGGATTGCGCACCTGCTTTCTAGGCGCTACTGTATCTTAAAGCTGCTTCTTGGTAACCAAATTGAGCAAATCTGTTGTATGAATGTGGCTTAGTCATCGTCGAATTCATTTTTTCCAAAAATACACCTTTGTCGTTTCTATATTTTAGAAATTCGCACGTGTGTGGTGCCGCTTAATGTTTCAGCATTTTCCAAAGGAAATAGCAATATAGAGCTCTTAAATCTCTGACGTAATTTATTAACTCCGCGGTTTCACATATCTCGAGCACCCGTTACTCACCGTTAGCCTGACGTTAAAACATTTATAGAAACGCTCACCTGTACTCCAAGCGACGGTGCACTCTGTCTACCTGAAGCTTGAGATTTCTGGACAAACATTTAAACGTTTTCGTTTATGCAATACGAGTACCATCAACTTATAGTTCCGTGCTAAGATTCATTAGATGTAGCTACGGATTATGATCGACTCAATTCAGGCACATCAAACCTTTGTCTATTAAGTTGTTAATTGTAGATTGAATCTATTTCACATCAGTCC
This sequence comes from Parelbella machaon machaon, assembly GCA_018246775.1. Lineage (NCBI taxonomy): Eukaryota > Metazoa > Arthropoda > Insecta > Lepidoptera > Hesperiidae > Parelbella > Parelbella machaon. The sequence goes on from DWFV01001183.1 coordinate 1,257, forward strand.
TGTAATTAATAATGAAATAAAGAAATAATTGAATATTATATGTATTTCATATCATATCAGGCAAATAGAGATTGTCTCGGAACAGAAACTATTAAAACAGAAATATACATAGGTCGTGGACAGGAGATATCTCCGATACAAGATACATTTGGTTGGGTTTTTCTAATGGCATTCCAGTTTTCTCCTACCGCGTGCTATATTGTCCATAGTGAGCCAACCCACATCCACATCCCCACTTAAAGGACTCCTTAGGGTCCCTAGGATCCTCTTGGCTGTAGCATGAATGAAGTCTAATATATCTTGAGAAAGACTTCGCCGTGGGATGTTTCAAAAGGCGTTAACGAAACTGTGAACTCAAGTGCATTAAAACGGGTAAAATATTTAGTCTCCGAAAGTGCTCGCTTGTTTAACTTACGAATGCCACAACGCTTAATCTGAAGCATTTCAGATATAAACGCGGCGGCTGAAAGCGCGTGGAAACATCCAGAAATACCGCGGCTTAGATTCTCGCTGCATCCACTTTTATATAAATTTCACTCACTCTTAAACAGCGTGCTTTAAAAGAAACTCTTAATTGTGTTTTTTTTGTGTATTTTAAACTCTATATAATTTTTTTAAATTGTATCACGTGATTATATGTGGAGCGTGCATACGTTTTTTTTTTAAATGCATATTGCAATTTTCTTTTCAATAATTATTCAGTTATGATGTATTATTTACTCTTTTTAGATCTCAACTGAGACATTTTGACAATACGATTGAAGTTATATGAACAAATTAAGATTTGGTCTTATAAGAAGTTTCATCCAAGTTTTAAACTGGTTAAACAAGTCCAGGCAGTAGAAAAAGGTGGTATAATCATTTAGAAATGTGATTTTGAATATATTTTAGTAAAGTTTTAAAAAAAAACGGGAATCTTTTATGAAAACTGAAGTAACGATAATTAAGCGGAAGAAAATCGTCTAATTACGGTACGGTTAAAATCAGATTGTCAAAAGTTGTTCTTCGATTTAGATCTGATCTAAAGTAGGACAGGCATAATCTTCAACGGCATGGCATTAATGGCTTAGTTTGGATGTTGTCGGCTTGCGCAATTGTTGTCTTCTTTTGTATCAAAGATAAGATGTACACATTTCATGCATAGCAAAGTTTCGACCTTAAAGCTCCAACCGTAACTTACCCTTTCTTATCAGGGCAGTTCGCGAATTCATCAGGACATTCTGTTAAATGACTTTTCGTTTTCAATGCTCCAGAGCGCTTCGTCTTTTATCAATTTGTTGGAAACTTCCACAGCTTTCAATGAAATAATGTAATATTTATTTATAACTATTATTACAAATCGCGCCAGAACCAAAAAGGTATGAGTAGAGAACATGGAGTGCTAAATAATTCCACATTCACAGTCTTGACGTGCGTTACAATCTTCACTTATAACTCTTCACTCATTAATCTCCACATAAGTACACATCCGTCGGTTTATCATAATAATGAGTATTTAATCAATAAACGAGGCTGAATAACGCTAAAACAAATATGCTAAACTTACTTCTAACAATTTCATTTCCTTTACAATCCCGTCGCATGTCACGAGGATGGCCTTGATTAGTCGTAGAATTGTGTATTCATATTAATTAACAATTAAAAAAAATTATGTGGTTTATGTGATTCCGCTCTGCTATTTGTGAACAGTAATCTTCCCTTCTAGTGTATTTTATGCAAGCAAAGAGCACGGATTGCTAAATATCTCTAACCTTATAGGCCGGACCTCCACTTACAACATTATAGGGGTACCATCGAGACCCTCAATATGTTTTTCAATTTAAAAAAGTACGGATAAAATACGGTATAGTAAAATTACGAACGAACGATTGTCGCATAAGGCGAGTATGAATGATAAGTCGGAATGGGCAGACAAAGGCATATGTAATGAGCGCAGAACGTAGACGTCTTAATAGAAGACCAGGTCAAGAATACTCTTAATAGAGGAGCAACTTTGACGGAAATATAGAAAGTGGAAAAACTAGTTATGCGAGACCGTAGGAGATAAAATCTTATTCTGCCTACCCTACAGGAATTAGACGTGACATTACATATTAATATTTTCTTGTAATTATTATATAAAGTAAGTAAAATACTGTGGTACAATAGGCGAGTTGGTGTTTAAGTTTTTATACGGGTTTTCTTCACCCCTTGGTTCCACTCGCGAGCAATAAAAGGATAACATCATGTGACGTGCCCGCGTTATAAATTAGTCGTACCGAAATATAAACTTGACTGTTATTTACATACATGTGTATGTCTAATTTGTAGGTATCTTAATTATTTATGTTCGGTATTCGAGATAGTGACCGTGATGCAGAAACGACGGGTATGTAAGGGCAGAAATATTGGGCACTCGGTGCCTGGCGTAACAGTTCTATCCGGGCTAGGTTGCAGATGTCCTGGATTAGTTGTAGATTAGCGAATACTGCTGACTGCTTTCGGCCTAAGTAATTAGAAAAGCGAAGACTGAACTAAAAATTAGTGTAAAAGGTTTAGGCTTAAAAGGTTTCTAAATATAGCAGGATTCCCTGTTATATTTAGAAACCTTTTAACGTCCTTTGAATGTCCTTTAAAAACCTTTAACTCTACTTAGAAAAACTATCTTTATTACGCTTTCTGTTTGTTCAATCTTTATGTAGGTACAATCATTTATATAAGGCTCCATATTTTTTTTGTATTATTTAAAGTATCAATGTATACACAAAAATATACTTATATGATAATTTCTTTTTACAAAGTAATTAATTGATACTTATTTCAATTTTATTTTGTAAAAATGACAAGCATGCTTGCCCAATTGGTGTTCTGTCCGGAACTGAACCTGCAACTGTATGTATAAGTATACTAATATCGAAACAATAAAACCTTGTTGTTGCTTGTTACATCGACGGGAAATTTTCATTGTTTTAAATTTTGATATCATTTATTTTCTTGTGCATGCCTGACAGCGTCCAGCATTGATAGAAAATGATTTTTTTTTAACCGAATGACTGTTCCCATTTGTTTTCATTATAAAATGTGAAATGACACTAGTAATGACTTTGCCTATGGGAACTATTACACTTTCATAAAACGAGTGGCAAGCGTTTCTTTTCTCATATTTATCTGCACTGTCAGTCTTACTTACAGGGTATACGAGCCTTGGCTTAGTATTGATATTTTATCCCTACAGATTTGATAATTTTCTTCTACACTTACGTATATTTACGTTTAATAAATCATAATAACGAAGATATAGACTAATACAATATAACTAAATTGCCTCGACGGTGGCCTGTTGACTTAACTATCCACATTTCTAAGCAGAGTGGGTGCTGTATTGGTGGGTTGTTGCTCGACACGACATTCTGTCTTCGCTTAAGCCATAATGTGGCATCTCAAAGTGACAGCGTGTCACCTCACACTCGTGTCTCGGCGCCGCTCACAAAAGAGAAAGATTGACGTACGATAAAACGTTGCTTGGCGATGTTTCACAGACCTAACATTCTCTTGTTGATGTTGATCAATTTAATCGTTCTTTCCGGTCTCATTATATTTTACATGATCATGAATTAATTCGAAATCATCGCGAGTATATGATGAATGAGTGTGTGCAGAATAAGCTTGTCAAATCTGTAAGTATATTTGGCACTCGGTGTTGTCTGCCTGCCCCGTAAGGGACCTGGCGTGATGTCGTAATAACAACGACAATAATTACTTGCCTAATTATTTTCTTTCATGTATCGAGTTATTCATCGTCATCATCATCATTATCAGCCTACCCCCGTCACTGCTGGACATGAGCCTCTCTGAGCTCGATCTTCAGCTCTTCGCATCCAACCACAGCCAGCCACGAGTTATTCACTTCTTATTTATTAATGTAGGTACTACATTCCTCCCTATTCTACGTTTCATTCAACTATTCTAAACGTGACGCTGAAGATTCCTTCGCAGTCTGTAATATGTTTCTGTATTTTAGTGGCATACAGATGTGGGTATTATAGTTAATTTTGACTCTTACATTTTGTCTGTGCTTATACATTTTATCATATAACATTCAAATTAAAAATTCATATCTTTTTTGAAAGTGTAAGTAATGTATTAGTTTTTACACTAAATGTAATTTTCTTTTTACGCTTTCGCTTGTAGTTATTTGATTTACTAAAGGTTACCTGGGAAAGAATGTTTGTAGCATTCAGTAGGTACATCTTTTAATCCCACGTGAAAAGGTTGACTAAATATTTCTATTCAGTTAAATACATTAGCAAAACTATATGTATCTCTTTCGCACCCGGGGTGTTCCCTTTGCCTTACAGCTAGTTAAAACGCAGATGTTGGCACAAGCCGTCAGCAATGAAGCAGTGTTTGAGTTAGAATTAAATCCGTCCGTAGTTTTCATGTTTGCCTAGTACTTTGACTAATGGTCGCATTCCGTTTATACAGCTTTGTATAACGTGTAGATAGTTGGTGTTGGTACATTATATATTAAAATTTACTGCGTCTACGTAAGCCCATTCGTCATCATTAACCCTTTTATCGTTGCACTGTTAACACGTCTCTCAACTTAAAAATTGAGGAGTTATAGCGTGGTGCATCACGCTGGCCGAGTGCCGGTTGACACTTGGCGACATGTTGTACATAATTAATGTATACATATACAAAATTTAATACATACAATACAATAAATTGTGAACAACTGGCGTTGGCATCGCCACAAAACGAACTAAACGTGCACGTTGTGTTAGATCGTTCTATAACATGCGGTAAAACGCTTTGTATAAAAATGTTTCGAAATTCAAACGCGGGCCGGAAACGGCACGGTCTCAAAAATCAATTTCCGCCCCAGTTCGACGTGATGACGAGTTATTGCATGCAGTTTTTGATGAATATTTCCAGATGTTATCCATCAATGTCCTCCGGCTGCAGTGTACTGATATATAATGCATGGGGCAGCCAATATTTGCATACACTACTGTATATCTACGGCTGGATAAGTACCAGTCATACGAGTATGTACTCGGCAAACAGTGCAGGACGCCCTCCAGCTAGTTCGAGTGACGATATACGCAAAGTGGGCGGCAGTGGCTGATACGAAAAATTGAAGATTGATCTCAGTAGCGTGCTATTGGAGAGATCTATGTCCAAAAAATGGGCGGGAACTGGCTGTTGAAACTGATGATTTACCATACAAATTGCTTACAGGCGTTTTGTGACCACATACGGGTACGCAGATCACTTGCCAAACCTATTACAAGTTGATCGTGGAGGTTTTTCTATTACTGAGCAGTGTTATTTGCATTAACTGTTAGCAATAGAAAAAGGCAGACGAACTCTGGACCGAAGATGGTACGAAGTTTATCAATCTAATTAAATCGGCACGAAGAGTGTGCGGTACGAACGGCCGTCAATTAGCGACGTAGTAATATGGCGTATTCATTAAAAATTTTGTTCGTTTGTTAAAGTGCTTCGTCACGTGATTGGCGTCCGGGCGCGGGGGGGAAGGGTGATTAATTCGTTTAATTAAAAAGGGGGATCGATATGGGGATGCGTGCCCCCATATACCTACCAGTATTAATTTTTTTCAAGCCGACACGCTTGAACTGCCAATCTAATTAATTATGGGCAACTCGACTTACGAGTAGATGTTCGGTTTTTGGAGGTTCGTTCAACATGTTCCGGTCCGATGAGTTTTCCAATCTCATGTCTTGCGCCCCGTAGGGTTTCACGGAGATCTCGCATTTAGATTCCTTCAATTGAACTTTCATGTATTTAATTTCGTTTGTATTTTGTTTGCTAATTAATACGTAGCGTTTTAAATTTAGTAAGATAACCGCGCCATCCTGCCTCGAGAAGAGTGATACTGATTTGATGTGTTTTAATGTAGAATGTGGCAAGATAACAAAATATTCATCGCCACTGTGCTACAAATAGAATGAATAAGATTGATTTAATTGCTAATGTAACCACCTGCAGTAAGAAAACAATGATATAATTTGCGAAAGTGAAAAAGTATCAGCACCTAATATATTAAAAAAAACAAGGCAAATAATATCAGTAAACACAATTAAATAATTAATCATTGTTTGTTTGTATGTCTCCGTGCGGTACAGGATCAGGCCCTTTTAATACACGGGCACAAGACCAACAAGTACGTATGTGTTAGGTATAATTAACAAAGTTGCCCTACGTAGGTACTCCACCATTATTCATTGTGCTTATAATACGTGTCTGAAAGTTTCTTGGTAACTCACAGACTGTGAAAATTATGTATTCATAGTGAAAAGTTAATTTATTTTAGTTATTGTCGGTGCGGGATAAGTTTGCGATTGTGTGAACGAAGTTTTAAAATAAAAATAAAAAAATCGTAATGGTGAATTCGTAGAAGTCACATGTGCGATTACATAATACAATTATGAATGTCGAGACTTAAGGAGAACATGATGTTGCATAGACGCCAAGCTCGCCAAGTCGAGAATTGTCCATGAGAGTGCAGGTAGTAATTTGGCAGGAGGCAATGTGTGTTTGAAGTTCCCAACCAATCGAAATGTTGAGTTAAACTAATAGAATTAGATATTGGTGAGAAGGCTCGTTTTAAATAGTAAATCGATGAAACGGTTGATGATGATATATCTATGGACTAGCAAGGAGCGTGCTACTGACTGTGTGAGTTCATCTCGCTGGCGCACAAATAAAAGGTTTGATAAGCGATGGAGCGTTTGTCTTGGTTTTTTAAATAGACTTGAAATTTATAGTCTATCTAAGGCCGTTGCATTAGCCACATTTTCTCAGCATCACCATATAGACATGAAATAAAATAGATGCATTGTTCCTAAAAAACTACTGTTTTGTATTGATCGAATTTTTTGTTTGGAACTCTGTTAAGTAAAGTTTCGACACTTGTAGTATCTGAAATTTCTGGGAATTAATCTAGCGCATACCTAGAAATATTAGAACCTACGCACCGGTGGTCAGATAACATCCCTCGCCCCTCCCCGTGCTCCTTCTTGCAGATCGATAGCCGTAGAATGTTACAATAACGTTTTATGACATCCCTCAGTATTAATATACATATGAACATCATCACATTCTAGAGCGTGACTGTCATAGCTGAATGGTTAGAGAAATATTTTGTGGCATTTGGAGGTAATCTAAGTACATCTATAACATATACGTACGTACATAGAGTATTGTTTGTGCAAAAACAGAATATTTCAAAGAGGAAGAATCAATAAGAAAAGCCAAATAAAGGCTATTCTGTTAGGCGAGCATGCATAACAATGTTGATGACCCTAGAAAGGGCCAAGCACTTTGTATTTTCCGTATAACAACTTAGTTCATTTAGTACGTAACAAAGAAAGATATGTTGTCACGTTTTGGTCTTGAAGTGACACTGAAAACGTTTTTAATTTAAAAGTATAAAGCCTCATAATTTTTTACTAACTTTAAAGAGTAATTACTGAAAAATAAGGCAAATTAAATTAAATTGTCTATTGACTTGTATTAAATATTATTATACACGTATAGGCGACTAAACCCGACGCAGGCTGGTTGCAGTATGGCACAGCTATCCTAGGCACGGCTAAGTGCCCTGACTATATATTGTAAGCAGCAGCGTAGGCGTTGGGAGAAGCCGTGGTTAAGAATAAAACACCCTCAGTGGAGCCTAATATATGTCCAGCAGTGAAGTTAAGCAGGCTCATGATGAATGAAAAATGTTCATTGTCCTTCAATAAAGAATTAGTCGCCGTCAAGCGCATATTTTGATGGATGAATAAATCAAACATTCACGTGTTGTCTTTATCGCGCCAAACAATTTCCACGACATTATGAAGTTGTTTTCGTAGGGATGTTTGTGTTTATATCCGCAGTGCCGGGGCCGGCGTAGCGGCTTAGCGCTCCGCGGCTCGCATAACAGCTTCTGCGTAGTTACGAGCTATCTGCATACTCTTCGAATATATGTAAATCCTAGTCTATCCGTAACGTTTCGCATTCTGTAAATGAATTAAAAATAACCATCATCATCATTCATCATCATTATCAGCCTACTCCCGTCCACTGCTGGACATAGGCCTCACCAATGGCACGCCACTGAGCTCGAAACGTAATGATAATGATTTTTCTAATTCGTAAACCCTCGAATAACAATAAAAACTTTTATTTGATAGCTTAATCCCGATCCCCCAAATAATTACATCCGATCATTTGATCCCACACTATATAAGCCTGTGTAACTAAATACCCAATACATCAGGGATTATATGGTGGGACGTAAAAAAATATTGGTAAATCGTGGGACTGTAGGTACCACACTTTTCGCTTTATCCTTTCGGTGAAAAATACGCGTGTTATTATTTTGTTATATACATTGAATTAATTGAAAAATGTCAGAAAGACTACACGAATCTACATTGCGAATGTTGATGGATACTAATGCAGAGGACGGCGAAGACCCACTTATCTTTACCAAATATCTCAGATACTAGTTGATGTATGTACTAATGACAGTACAAAGGTCTCCGAAGCTGGCGTGTATTCAGGCAAAGAGGTATAATAATAAGCCAATACACAGAGTGAGTTCGCCTCAGGAGGCAAGTGGAGGTTTAATGTTTTAAGCATTATTTTACAATAATCCTAAGAGTGTACCAACAACAGAGCAGTCTGCTGACATGTGTTACACGCGAGCGACCGCAGGCTTGCAGGCAGGCACGCGGGAACCTACGGGATGCCGCGTACATAACACAGCTATCCTCATTTCGCAAGGATGCCTGGAATGTACCGCCCATTCAAAATAGCATTCCGTGGATCCACTTATATGGATATTTTCATTATTTCACAGTTATGTTGTATAAAATATATTAGTACGTAACTAAATACGGAGTAAATAATGTAATATTATTATTTTCGTCTTTATATCCTCATGTGAGGTCCCTTATGGGACAGAGAGAGTACATCGTGTGGTAAATATCTATATCATTTGGAGCCTTGACGTGCTTTTACATTAATGTTCTTGTACGCACACTAGTTTCGGAGAGTTCTGGCTCCCCCATCAGTCAATATCTGACCTATTTGATCGAAATAGTCGAGTCTCATTCCCTCTCCACACCTGCGTCCATAACTGTTCGTATTATCTAACTATATTTGCATTTTAGATCATATCATGTCGATGGGACATTGAGCTAGGTAGTCGCCTTTCTTAGAAACCAAATTAATGGTTGCTATATAAATAATATGCAATCATGGAAATGAGACGTTCGTTTAAAAACACACAGAAAGTTATGATCCTTTCGTGGTCTGGACCCTTTTGTTGTTCCTAAGCCCTTTCCCTGCGGTCACTATTTATATGATCACTTAGTTGATTATTCGTAAGTCGAACACTAGAAGTGTTTTACGTTAATAAACTGGCAATTTGGTTGCTGTACACTCGTCGTCTTCGATCGGTTCCCGCTCACCGCTGGACAGATTCCTCATCAACTACCCAACGAACCACAGCTAGTCCTCAAACTTACAACTACAAGTATAACACGCACTTGACTCTCGAAATAGCAAAATAGCAAATAACGTTATTCGTTATAAAGCATTTATGACAAATAACGTTACGTCTCTAAAATTTTCCACACGTAATTATTAAAGAAAAGAAACCTCTGCACGAAATTGCCTGAAACCGACTTCATTACTCGAGCGAGCACACGCGCTCAATCTGCCAGAATAACCAAATATTAACATGTAACAACTCCGAGCGGCCGAAATACTTGCAAAGGGCGAAATCCATGTAATCCCTTCAAATAGACCATGAAAATTTCAACAGGAAGGATTAATGGGGCCTGACCTAATCATTATTTAGGCTTCCAGTTCACTGTTTTATCCTCTGATTATGAAAGGGTATTAAAAATGGAAGCGTTCGGATATGAAGCAATCGCGGAGTGGATCGTATTGAGAGATTAATCCAGTGACAGAAGAAAGCTCTGGGATCATTGTGTCCGTTGAACGTATGTGATTTATTTCGTAATAAAAGGCGGCAAACGGAAACTTGCTGTGTAGAATGGCATAAAAATAAATATAAAAATAGTTCGGGAGATCCAATATACGATCATTTAATTCCAAAATAGGCAGATCCTGTGTTATAGTACTCAGAGAGTCCAGAAACTATATGTACCTACTCGCTTATGTACAAATCGCTCATTTGCAAGTAGTTCTGAGTTATAAAATAATTATAATTTCAAACTTTCATAGTCGGTTTATAAAAGAAATACGATTATTGTTATATTAGGGTCTTCTCGCAAATGGACGAAATGTATAGGTATTTAGATACTTTTCAGGATTGTGGTGTCAATAGAAAAAGTGTCAGTGTAGAGCAAGAAGCACAAATTATTTGGTGTAATCCCCTGTAATACCCGAAGGGGTACGCAGAGGAGTGTAGTACATTCCCACGTTTCACCAGTCACATTTAAGTTCTATGGAATAGGTGGTGAGCC
>DWFV01001184.1:0-11748 GCA_018246775.1 Parelbella machaon machaon
TTAATTTGCTGTTTAGTTTTTTGTTTCTTTTAATTTTTTTTAAATATGATTCGTTAATTTAGGTATACTTTTTCAGGCAGCTCTAGAATTTTTATATTCACTTTGTTATAAGTGAAAATCGAAGTAATCCAATGTAAGTAATGGGCAGTATGTTAATTTTCTGGTAATATGTTTGACTACGAACCTACTTTTGTTTTAGCAGAGAGTTGTATCAATTGACATAGACAATAGACGAATTTTTAACAATAGACAAATTTTATTTCATATCAATTTGTTTTATTAGACGAACGCTTTGTAACTACGGCAGACAATGTACAAATATTATCTCGGTTCTTTGTTGATAGTGAATATGAAATACGAGCTTTGAATGAGTCAGGATAAATATTACATTACTCTTATTAATTATTTAATAATTTACAAATATTCATGTTCCATTTATTCGTTATTGCCTAAAAATCGGCCAAATGTACGTTTAAAAAACTTGATTGTTTCCGCCGTTTGACAAACATGACTAATGAAATAATGTCCGTCTTTTACGGATACCTCTTAGTGTCAATACAACGAGTTATTGCAAAAATTCTGTGAATCTCTTTTTGTAAGCATAATTTTTCCTCATATTACGTAGCTTATGATAAAAAAATACAAAAATAATTGTATTATTTTCTAATTGCCAATATCTTTGATTAAAAAAACTACATGACGGGTTAGGATGGTATGAATATCCGAGCGTAAAAATGAAGAGAAAAATCTCGAAAAAACGTCACATTCAAATTTGGAAGGCATATTTTTTCAATGCCCACCTCTGTAGTGTTGTTATCTGTCCACTCGTTTTCAAAAATCGATGTCTCGTTAAAAATCGGTGCGGGTTCGTCGACCCTTGGATGCTGCGGCGACAGCTGGACCGCGTTCAGATAAAAGAATTATAATAATTTGCACTTGCGACTAACAGATCGTGTAAGCAATCTCTTTAGTCTGTATCAAAGGCTTTCAGACGAATGTTTCAGTGCTATAATTGTGGATATCTGCGACTAAAAATCCATAAAAGAGTTGTCATCTAGCTTATTAGAAAACTAGTGTAAAATTCGCTTATTCTTGGTATAAAATCTAGCTTTATTCCTATTTCATAGATCTTTACAATTGAGTACCTAAATCTAAAACCCGGTTGATTAAGTTTAATCATCAAAATTATGTTATCATGGACAATTTTGAGACAAAGGAAGGGCATTTAACTTTCATTTGTGTCATTGTATTTAGTGTCACACGTAAACGTAATTGTCAGTTGCTTTGTAATTATTAAAAACATGATCGAGTTGGGAACATTTCTTAATTTCAAAATCGTTCATGTAAAATCTTTAATTTTTTAGCTACAAAACTTTAAACGAGGACACTTATGCAGAAGTTAGCCTTAGAATAAACCAGAAAATATACTATGTCAGTGTTAAACGCATGATTTTATATCCTTTAAAATAACGATTTGTTAACTGAATTCACTTAAATAGTTCGCTGTGAACAATAGTTTTAGCTGTCGCGGTAGCAAGAAAAAAGTTAAAGGTCCATAGACAAAATAAAATGATTTTAAATGGTTAAAGAGATACACTAAAAGTGCCAAAGAAATTTGATAATTGAATGGTTAAATTAGAATACTTCGTTGCTTGTATTAGGTCATATAAAGAACGAAAGCTGATCCCAAATTAAAATTCCAGTTCTGTTGATGAAAATTAAAAAAAAAACGCGTCAATGTGTAATTTACTACTTAACCGAAAATCGTAGTAATATTTTCACACATTCCCCAAAAAAAACGTTACGGCCGGCACGTGCGCGCTTTCGTTTCATGAATGACGATAAAAAATTGCACTCCCCGGCCTCCATTATTATGCATATAAATGTGCTTTAAATACGTATCTCTCATTGATATTGTCGGGTGCCGATTACGGGGATTTTTTGCGATTGATTGAATTTTATTTACAATTAACCCGGCCTCGGCGTCGTCGAAAGCGAGAGTGACGATTAAATACCATTTAAAAATAAAACAGCCCGCCGCCATAACATTGGAATGTCGGTAATTTACAGGTATTTATGTTGCTCCCGTAATGTGTGTCAGTAAACAAAACCGCCGCTGATGCTGTGAATTAGTTATTTAGAGCGATTAGATACGGCGGTTCGATGTGGTTTAGCACGTGTTGCGGCATTTGTTACGTGTGCTTGTTGTACTAATGTAGAATTGTATATGTAAAGAATGTGAAGGAAGCTTCGTGACGATTCGAGCCAGGTTAAGTGGCGAGGCGTGAACAAAACGTCTCAGTCTTAAGAAGCCGCCCAAAGGAAAAATTGTGGAGGGAAGCGGGCGCGGGCCCGCCTAATTTGTCTTAGGCGGAAAAATCGCGCGGCGATTACAAGTGGCTCGTAACGAAGTCGGCCCCGCGGTGGGGGGGCGGCGCGCGGGGCGGGGGGCGGCCGGGGTGGCGCGGCGCGCCGCGGACAGTCTCAGTCGTCCGTCTGGAGTCGCGGCGGCCGGCCGGGCCGCGCGGCGCAATACACGTTCCTCGTGCTCTTGTGATTATAAATTTTAAAAATACAAAATTCAAAAACTAAATTTAAAAATTCTAACCGCGTGTAATCGAAAATATTTTTAGGCTAAATTCCCCGATCCTCAATTTTTTGAATTAAATTGTTGGCAGTGGAAAAAAGTTTTGCAAAATTTTTAATATTTATGTCGGTTACATTTGTAAAGAGATTAAACGTTTGGCCGTTATTGAGAGTATTTTTTATTTGAAATTTTATTTTCTTACGAGCGACGGTTTGAGTGATCGACGATGAAAAACAACTAATGTTAAGCGTTATTGTAATATTAAGGACTTAGTTGTAACTAGACTGCCACGAGCGTTCGTCTAATGTAACCAGTATACTAGTTTACGGGACTTCTGTGGTGTAATTGAACAATTGTTCTCTCTGTGCTCATACACGAGAAGACTTGTAATCGGACCAAGGTTGTGATATTTCATTACGCTAATTCGCTTTCTTATTTTTTATTATTTTGCTATTTGTAATGTTTCAGAGTAGCATTATTTTAATTTATTGCTAGATTTTGAATCTGTGGACTTTTTCGAATACCGTCGGCCACGGGATGAATATGAAATATGGCGGGTTTGTTGTAATCATTAAATTATGTAATAAAATTATTTTATTGTATACCCTAATATATTTTTTTCTTTATAAATATGTTCTTTTTGTTTTTAGCTTTTTGTATTTTTTTGTGTTTTATTTTTTTTAATAAAGTTTTATTTTGGTTTTGTTTTGTTATTTCTTTTTAACTTTATAGTATTTCAACAGTGAAATAGATTAGTTATAGTGTATTGTTGATTAGCTCAGTAGAACTTTTATTTAAATTTGTAGTAGAAATATGGAAATGCAATTTAATTAGGAAACTATCTTTATGTACGTTTTTGAATTAAATTAAACCCATCTGAATATATCTCATGATATGTTATTTAAATATAAAGACTGCGTGCTCAAGTGAATTATCCTTAATAGTAAAACACTAAATTTTTTAGGTAAATATATTTTACTGTGACCGATTTAAGTATCTAAATAAAAATGAGCATTTTTTGAGATCTAAAATCCCGCGAAGATCTTTTTAGGAAATAAATTGTGTTAAAAAAAATCTGATTTTAAGTACAGTATCAACATTTTTATCTTGCGAGTGTTGCCGTCGCTATGATTTTTTGCGTTTTGGTACAGTGACTATAATTTGATAATTTTCCTTTCATGGAGATAGCTAGTGTGTACATCATTAAATATAAATTAACTATATCCTGTTGTCACAGCACTTTAAATTAACCACGGCAGAAAATAAGCTATGATTTTGTTTTATAAATGTATTATCGTATTTTTATACATTTTAAAAAATACAATTAGGCTTTAAAATACACTTAAACACTTTATTTTATTGTATTTAGTGAAGGATGAGCTCTATTAGTTAATATATTATTGAATAAAAATATTCCGACTTTAGAAATTACCTAAAACATCATTAAGATTCTTTTTTTTATTTGCAAGGACAAATATTCAATTATATCAGCTTTTTTAAATATTGTAGTTTCTTTGTCAGTTATTAAAATGAGTGACGCCATATTTCATCGCATTGGCTTTATTTGATATTAGTTATCGGAATGCGTCTTTTACTGAAAATGTTGCCGTTAAAAAACTTACAGGCGCAATTATTGATTAGCGATTTTTACCTAAAATTAGCAGAAAGTCTTTTGCTGTACCAGTAAATATAATTTCAAATTAGTGATAATTACTGTATATTGTAATAATATTCAATATAAGATAAAAAATGCAGTATATTACGCGAGATTTAAATATTTGCTAAAAGTACTTAGAAGGCGCTTGCTAACAAGGCAATGCAATGTTCTAACATTTCTTTGAATACTTCAGTAGCGTGCTATTGGCAAAGCCTATGTCCAGCAGTGGCCTGGAACATGCTGACTATGTCAAATTCATTCTGTATTAAAACATATTCGATACTACATCTAAGTATTATAACATTTTCTTAATGTTGTTAAATACATTAGTTACAAGAAATAGTTAAAAAGTTACAATTGGATACAAAAGGATACAAAGGGACAATTTAATAAATTCCATTTAAAAAAAATAAAGGACAAAACTAAATTAAACAACATTTCGTTAGTAACTGTATCGTAGATTTTAATATTAATCGTTTAAAGACAAGACTAACACAAATACCATTAATCGATAATCTTTGCTAGCGACATCTATGTGACGAGATAGCAGTTATATTGAAATCTGTTATCGTAACCACTGATAGTTTCTCGAGGTTTGTATAGATGGCGTGAGAAAGCGTCGCACGCGCATCTCTCTAGTAGTTTTGATCGGTTGCGATAGATGTCGCGTCACACTATATTAAAGAATATCATAGATACAGTTTCACCATTTAATATGCAAATATAAAATTAACCCAATATAAAAATAGTAAAAAGTAGTAGTTTTACCACTGTTGGCATATAAAAATAGGTAAAACTATTAATATTTTTTTATTAATAGTTTTACCTATTTTTTGATATGTTTATTTAAATATAAAAATAACCGTCGCAAGTTACAAAGTTCTATCGGAAGTAGTGAAATGGTAAGGAAACTATCGAAGACGATTGGTAGGTGGGTGTAAGGAAGTAGGCGCGGCTACATGAGTGCCAACTTATAAGAAAGGGGGCGTCTTCAAGTAGGTGGGCATGTATTGTTCTAGTTTCCGGTCAATACGACCAACGAACACAATTTTGAAAATAGCATTAAAATAACAAATACTTCAAAGTTAATCGTCTAATTGCTTTAGTTTTAATATTGATTGCTCAAAAATAGGAAATGTAATTAATGTATTTTTGCAATGCTTAAACATTCTAACGGGTAATTACGTATTTATTTGCAAATAAATAAAGTGTTAGACGTAACCGATTAACATACACTTTCGAAACACATAGAGGGCGCTGTAAGGTCGCAAGCGCACCTATATGTTGTTTAGTATTTTCGATAGATGTCGCTATGGTCTGTTGATTATCAATTACAAACGTCATACGAAAACAAAATATTAAAGTTTAAACGTACGATTTTTAGTCTATATTTTAATATTAAGCAGTATATTTAATAAACGTAACATCACGCCTATAATCCCCGAAGGAGTAGCCAGGGGAGTGTAGTACACTCCCACGTTTCACTAATTACGTTTACGTCCCATGGAATACGTTGTGAGCATATTGCCATAAATAAATCATAAGTAGATATTCTAAATTAGCAAAACCCAATAGTACCCGATCCGGGATTTGAAACCAGGACCTCCCGTTCGGCAGTCGCGCTTGCAATCACTCGACCAACGAGGCAGTAAACAACGATATTTATTTAAATAATAACAAGTTTAACATACGAGTATTTTTAGAACATTCACAAGTGAACATTATAAGTTGTCTTACAAACATTTTTTCCTCTCCGATATAAAACAATGGCCCTATTTGACAGTAGACCAATTTCGAACCCAGATATCATTACACTATATATTACTTAAAAGGCTTTATAACTGACGGGTCGAGTGTAAGGCGCTGGGCGTTCCAAGGCGTTTAAGTTACTTCTAAGAAAAGGGGCGTGCGAAGACGTAGGCATAGAGAGATCGGATTGGGCAGAGAATGTTCAGACAATTGAATCCAATATATTATATTGGGTTTTATTCCATATTGGATAAATATTCCATTCGATATTGGATTGATGTTTCATTCCATATTGCATAAATATTT
The DNA here is from genome assembly GCA_018246775.1 of Parelbella machaon machaon. Classification (NCBI taxonomy): domain Eukaryota; kingdom Metazoa; phylum Arthropoda; class Insecta; order Lepidoptera; family Hesperiidae; genus Parelbella; species Parelbella machaon. The sequence continues at coordinate 6,300 of DWFV01001184.1, forward strand.
AATTCCATATTGGATTAATATTCCATTGTATATTGGATAAATAAATTATGCATTCTTAAACTGACAACGCCTTACAACATTTGAAATGAGATAAATCTATATATGTATATTGTGATAACAAATAGGTACATTCTTAGTATTTAGTTGGTATTTACTTTCCGTTGGAAATCCATGGAGTTGAATTTATTGAAATCAAAATTTATTATTATCCCTTCACGTTATCTATCTTCACGTTGTCTATTGAGTGATAATATCTGGAAAAAATATCCCCGATACAGGATTTAGTTGATAGCGTTTATCCTTAAACTGCCTAGATGTAGAGTATGTACCTAACTATTTTTTAGATATATAGAGAAACATGCAATAGTCGATTTTTATAGGTGTATTGATGGGAGTCTTTCATTTTGGTTTATAGATTTATGTGCACGATAAGATCTAGAAATCACAACTACATAGGTATTATCAACTAGACATCTAGAAAGAATCCGTCTACGGTCTAGAAATTTTCCGTGACCATTGCTGCTATATCTAATTATCTGGAAGTTATGTAAAATTTTGACTTTATAGCTTAATAATAATATTTTAATAATGTTAATTTTCTTTCAATATGTCTTTTAATCACTCTTCGATTTCTTAACGGATATAAATTTTGAAAGGAATTTATTTTAAGAATTACACGCGATAAATCGGTATAATTATGTAACATCGGTTATAAATAATAATTATTATAAAAATTAAAAATCTGTCAGCACTAAGTTTTAAATTACCATTACTAGATGTCACTACGGTCGCGAACGTAATGTTAGTATATCACTTTTCACACATTTTATCATTTAAACGTAACATCATGCCTGCAATCCTCGAAGGGGTAGGTAGAGAAGTGTAGTACGTCCCCACGTTTCACCACTTACGTTTACGTCCCATGGAATAGGTGGTGAGCCTATTGTCATACACCGGCCACAGATATTTAATTTAATTTATTTCTATAATTTAACTTACCAATATAACGGTTGTTATATATTTCGTTTTAACAATCACAGTATTTTTCTAAATCGTAACACATCACTTCAATTCACGCAGACTTGTAGAGATTAAGATCATAATAAAGAATTGTAGAGTCTGTCGTGTGCAGTCTGCCAACCCGCACTTGGCCAAGTGTGACAGACCGACCCTAACCCTTTTCATTCTAAGAGTAATTCCATGTCCAACAGTGGAGGGATGATAGGATTTATGATGATAATAATTTGTAGAGCCTACGCATTCTGTCCATACTCCATTTTGGTAGCGAAACATATCACCTGTCATAAGTATTCTTATATAACTGCATTATTTCTTAAATGTGCATGTTTCTTTCGCATCCCGTTGCATGTTTAATGGCCGTGTTGATTTTAATTTTCTTTATGAATCTCAAGAGAATACAGTACAGAGTTAAGAAAGCGAGCGATTAGCTCTATTTATCTCACGTTGTATTAATATTCTTTTAAAAAATAATAAACGTGAAGTGTCAAGATATTCTGTATCAAAACTGTTTTGAACGCATCATTAAAATACAAACGAAACTACGAATACAGAAGCTTAACTCGCGGTAAGACGGTGGGCGTGTTTAAGAAGCTTACGGGTGCGGGGGGAGGGCCTAAGACGTTGGGGGCGGGGCCTAAGTTTGTAGAGAATGTAGAGTTACACCCCGGATTATTTGTTCAAGTTGTTTATCTTTTAAAGCTTCTTAATGTCCTTTGTTACGATGTCACTAACTATTTGACGCGGTTTTCCTTTACTTTTGAACGAATTTTCATCTTGATTTCTTTAGTTTCGTTCAAAATTTTTTTTTTACTTTGCCGTTACGACAGGTCTTTTATGGTACAGGCAGAGAACCGAATGCCAAATCTCTTTATTCTTAATTTTATATGAATATTTGTATCAAAAAGAACGTAACCGCATACTCATTCCTACGAATTCTAGATTGTTCTTAGTGGCTCTACTAAGACTCAAATTTGTTTTTCAGACGTTCCAACATCAACTGACTTTGACATACCGGTGAAAGTTCTTCGTAATTAGGTAAGTGTACACACGTAATTATAATTACACACACTAACACATCCACTTGCACACACACACACACACACACACGCATAACTACAAATAAATAAAATAAGAGATTTAGGTGTAGGTACTTAATTTTTAGCAACATCTGTAGCAAATGTAATAGTTCCCAGATCCTCATATAGACTATTAATATAATATCTCGGGACATTTCCATTCATAACCATCTAATTGTCAAACTACGTAGAGTCTGTTGTTATAACATACTATTACTTTACACTACAACACGCAACACACTGATCTCCTTACACAAATATTTGTCTTGAGCGGGAATCGAACACACGAAACTCGGCCAAGGAGTTTCTCTAACCACTGGACCACTATGCAAGTTTAATATCAATAATAATTTCTCAAAGTGACCAAAATTCCACTTCGCAGACTCTGTTACATATCTTTCTGATGTAGAGCTGCGAAATGGCCTTGTTGCAGTTTAATAAATGCGGCAGGCTGTAACCCCGATAGGACCCGTTCCAACGCAGCCGTCGCAACTCGTGTGTGACGCTTCCGATAGGACTTTTGTCCTGTTCGATGTTAACTTACATGTAGGTTTCATAGAAACCGAGAAATTGCGACTTATTTTCGATGTGATGCAGCTATTAAAAAATGTACGCTTGATTGATGACACGCAAATGAAAAGTGCGATTATAAGTTAGACAGTGATTGGAAATAATAAAACAGTCTTCATTCATCTTGAAGAGTCGTTGGTTACTCCGGGAGACTATATCATCAGCCAGGGTTGACAGGGAAGAGAATACCATAGGATATTAAGCAGATCCTTGTACCGTTTTTTTTAAATTGTAATATAAAGAAAAAAAAATATATACATCTTTGACATAGATTGCCTCGTTGATCGAAGGCAGTGGGCTCACCACTTATTCCATGGGACTTAAACGTAACTGGTGAAACGTGGGAGTGTACTAAGCTCCTCTGCCTACCCCTTCGGGGATTACAGGCGTGACGTTACGTTTACATATTTGGTGTTCGGTGCTCGCTGCAAACTCTGTAAGGGACATGCCGTGACGATATTTTAATAATTACATACAGTAGGCAGATTGTATTAATAATTCGAGTATTCATCTGTGTGTACACATAACTCTCGCCGCGCCCGAACATTCGCCCGTGTGTATACGGAGCAGCGAAGTATTTGGCAGTAGCAGCTATTAATATCGTAAGTCGTACAGAAATAAAGTTGTTTACTAAAACAATGTTTTCGCCTAAGGTCGTTGAGAATGTTTGTTTATTTACAATTGATGCGAACTGTATGTACACATGTATATACACATGTATACATATACATTTGTATACATATACACAATAATATGTTTTATGTATAGCGCGTGTCGCTCCGGCTGTATTGAAACTATACTTGGGTCTAATTATAGTGCATTCGTTTTAACAGTGTTGCTATGCTCTCGGCTACTTGAACCGTGTCTGCTTCCTCTTGTGCTATCCATTAGATTATTTATGATTATACATTACATTGTGCGCGTGGCAAATGGAACCGTTAAGGCGTATAGCTCCCTGAATAAATACAGTCGTTGTTAAGAAGACGCGGGAGCTACTGAAATGTAAGGGTGTCAAAGCATGGCGATGTGTTGCTTACCATCAGTTTACTTAAGAAATAAATGTGTGTCAATGTTTAATCGGTACGGATTTGTTTGATTGCGTTCTGCAATCTAGTAAGAAGAAAAATAATTGCGTAGCTATGAAGACGGAAATGTATCAGCCTTCAACTTTAAACTTCCGGTAGTTTTGTTACGAGCAACACGTCCTAGCAACAAACAAATATTTAACGGTATAAATTAGAACGAACGCGGCTTATCGGTTAATTGGTTTGCCAATAACAATTAACGCTCGTAATATTATTATGAGAGCGTTTACGATTCGTGCGACCGCAAACGAGCCAGACGCGCGCGCTCCGCCGGCATCCACTATCAATGGTGCACAAGGTAAAAGTTATGACAACAATAATGCGTTATAAAACTAGCGGCGACGACGAAAAACGACTCCAGTTCGCCCGCGAACCGCGCAAGGTCAAGTACACGCGGGCTCTTTCGAAAACAGTCGACCGGCAGCTACAACTGTGATGTGACAACGGCATTGTGATCGGAACACAACAACTGTTTAAAAAAAAGACAATAATATTTTTATAATTCAAATCTGGAACGTCGATTTAAAAACCAATAGAGTTTCGCGCGCTCCCGTTCCAAATTTAAATCGCGATTCTGTCCGCCCGGAGTTCTCCTGCGAAAATCTTGTGCTGAAAATATTAAGAAAATTGTAGTGAAACGCTGCAATTTTCACTATTTATTCTTGAAACACGCAATAAATTGTGATATTTTAGTTTAAAAAAGCATCAAGTTGGGGTCCCAGGCAGAAAAATACACAGAGTAAGTAGCTAATGGCGCAGAATTGTCATAAAATCGTTTTATATTAGTAAAATCGATTTAAATTTGTTACTTAAATTTTATAATTAAATTTGTAATTTTATTATTGCCCTTCAAGATGGCCTAAATAATTGTAACAAAAATTATTACTCCCAATGTAAAAAAATATTTTGTAAAATGAATGATGATTTTAGAAATTATATTTGTTTATTTGAAATAAAATTGTATATTTGCTACTGAAATAACATCTTACAATAAGAGTATTTAATTAAGTAGTTAAATAAACCTGTACGATATGAATATTTGCACATCATTTGTATATTAAACAGAACATTATAATTCGAAATCGTATTGAAAGTCGATTTACCAAATTTATCGCAGTTGGTGTCTAGTAAAAGAAATAAAACATGAGCGTTTCGTCCCTTTGAAAATATTCAATTATTCTGTATATAAACAAAAGTATTTTATGAATTAAAAAAAAAAAAATATTTTATAAAATTTACTTTGTTTATAACTATTTAATAAGGTTTCACTAAAAATATAATCAAAAAGGGCTTTTAAACGAGTTTACAAAAACACGTAATAAATCCGGTAATAATCAAATATATAAAAATTTTCAGAGGGCAATGTAATGAAGGTTTTTGTGTTTTTGAGATGAGAATTTAATATTTCTTCGCTTGAAATAAACGAAATGCTCATACATTTTATTTATCAATAGGGAATTTTAAATTTTTAATGAAAAAAATTATAAGGTTACTTAATTTTATGTAAGTTTACGTCGCATTAATTATATGCTATAAAACTACATTTATAAACATTTGTTATCATAAAATAATTTAAGTATATATGGTACACACATAAAATAAATAAATAATCGACCCATTGGTCATTCCACTGTTGGAATATGGGTCTCCTCTCATACTGAGAGGGTTAAGGCCATAGTCTGCCACGCTGGCCAAGTG
>DWFV01001185.1:0-11744 GCA_018246775.1 Parelbella machaon machaon
GAACTTGACATGGGATTTGAACCTAGGACCTCTCGATCGGCAGTCGCGCTTGCAACCACTTGACCAACGAGGCAGTCGGCAGCGGATGATGTTTCCTTTATAAAATTGTGAATGAAAAGGTTTCATTATTTAGAGCGACCAGTCTTATTATCTGCTGTCTGACTATACGATAGTAATTCATAGGATGAAATCGACAGCGTTTGAGTCGAAAACGAATCCCCTTCCGATTGTTGACAGAGCTTTTAACGTGAGTTACTGTATGAACAATAAAATAGGCTTATGCGTCGATCTCTCTGAAGCGTTTAAAGCCTTGGGCTGAACACGTGAGCTCGCCCATCGATTCCCCGCTACGATAAGTTTCACTTTACAAAGTGCAAATTGTTTCATATTCCTTTTTTGAATCCACCGTGACATGGGACAGATATATCCTTGAATCGGGAACGGGTTTTGTTTTAAAAGGGTTCCGCTCCTGTTGTTGGAGTACAGAAATGTAGAGTTAAAAGCGACACTTCGCTCTATAATACAACTCTGTATAAAAATAAGGTTTTACTTGAGATGGAACATAATATTCGATATTATGGATGTACTAATATCCATGTGGTCTCAAAGTAAGCATCAGGTGTGCTTGCATGACATATAACCTGGCGGCTGATAAACTACATACATATTATTTAGGTGTAAATTTGTAGTTATATAAAACGAAAATATTGTTTTGTGTGTAGATATGAAAAAAAACCCGATGGCAAAAAAACAGAAAATGATTGACAATGATTTAGTTTAAAAATAAAATTAGGCGGTGTAGATTTTGCATACAATATGTCTGTATGTTATTGTAATTGCGACTCTGTCATCTACATTGCAACATGTTAGAAGTTAGAATGAATAATTGATGTAATATAATAAAGTATGATACGTAAAAATTAATATTGGTATTTATATTTGGTTGAGATTTATTGACGATCATACGATATCACCAATCACCCTGGACGTTGGCCCAAAAATATTTTTACGCTATACTTTTCGTTGACTGCCTCGTTAGTCGAGTGGTTGCAAGCGCGACAGCTGATCCAGAGGTCCTGAGTTCAAATCTCGATCAAGTACTATTGGATTTTTCTGAATTAGATTTTCTGATGAAAGGTGGGAGTGTTCTACACTCCTCGGCCTACCTTTTCGAGGATTGAGGCGTAATCTCACCATTTTTTAAGTTCTTTTTTATTCTATTTTATCAGTGTTATAAGTAGGTTCGCGTTGTTATTAGGGTGTGATGAATTTTCCACATTTACTAGTTAGCCATAAATAAATACGTAAAGCCAAAAATGTAATTGATTCATGAATAGTTCATTAGTGTTATCTTTAAGCAGGGGATAGGTCCTGCTAGTTATTAAATGACTAAATCTACTTGTTAAACCCAGTCTTTGATGAAGACAAAAACATGTTTTAAAATACATTATGTTACTTTTAGAGAATTAGTCATATCCCACATTAAATAAATGTATATGCGAATAATGGGTTCTCTGTAAGCTAATGCTACGGTCAAAAAAGATCTGATATCAGAGTAAATGTCAATTTCTACGTATTTTTAAGGACACTACACCTAACTTTAAAGTGCCGACAAAACAAGCGTTATTTATTGTATATTTTATTAAAGTAATTTAGATTTTACGCTTGGACCTTGTAACATGTTTTTTTGTTATAACTTCAGCGATGAAGCAGTGATAACATACATATTTATGATTAACTAAAATGCACGTTGGCAACTATAATTTAAAATGATTAATTTAAGGAAAATCGTGTAACTTTAAACTATTGTTTTTATATTCATGTCTTATAAATGTGGGGGATATAGTTCACCATATATACGGAGGTAATCGCAGCATGTATCAGCCTCTTCATTCACTTTCAAAAAGGCCGATGTTTCTGAGCAATTAGCGACAGCTGCACTGCGCCACGTACTGGCTAATTGAGCCGCCTAAAATCTTTGAGAATCTGCCTACCACATGTAAACGGTAACACGGTCATAAAATACTCTTATAAAGCGACCATGTATAAAACCGTCGTGATAATGTCGTGGATCTTTAGAGTAGTCTTGTAACTTTCAGATCAAGATCAACTGCTTTCATATTTACAGGATGAGTTTAAGTATTTAAGTAAGGGACCTGGCGTGAAGATATGTATGTATGTAGTTTAAGGATTTGTTGAGTCTTTATAATAATTAAACATCTGCGGCTGAAACACAAAGCCTTCATTCTACATGCACACGGCCCTATATGTATGTACACACATTCGTGTGGGTGTATACACGCGCTCGTGTAGATTACTTAGCCGCCGTTCCACCACTGCGACTGCAATTAGTTGCTGTGTGAAAGAAAATCCCTGCTTCCACAGCCTAGCGGGGAAATTGTTTAAAGTCTCTGGTTACTGTGCTAATGAGGCTAATGTTACGGCTTTTTTTATCCAATGGAAAAAATATTTAAAATAAATCATTTGGAATTAATTTGTCGTTTATGTTGCCGTAAATTTTTCTCGTTACAAAAATTTTGAGGTGGGTAGTTTTCTTAGGTTTTTATTTCATAGTGACAGTGACTAAGATAAAGGTGTTAGACGTAGATCTTAAAAATATACTGGTGTCAGAATGTTGTACATTTGTTTATAGTTATATATTCCTAAAGCGTAACTCCATAAATATCGGTTATTTACTTACCTTTTACTTTTATTTATGAAGATTTCATGTTAATTAAATGTTCATTGGTGTTGGAGTATGGCATTTTTTTTCATTTTAAATTTTTAAGCGTTGGAGCACACGACCAAATACGTGTAAGCGCTTCTAAATCTAATTTAACCTGTCGGTTATATTACGTAGCTCGTATAAAGACGTAAAAGTGTTTAACGAACTTCGTCGGAGCGGTGATTCTGTCACGGTTGTTCACAGGTGTTAAAGCTTCCGAGAGATCAAAGTTTAAGAATCTGCGGCTCTCTCTCAGAATATATAAATCGGTACAAATCTTTTTTAGAGCTGCGAAAAGTGAAGTATCAAAGTTTTTGATCTTTCTCTTGAGTTATAAAGTGAACGTTGACAATGAGAATACGTTATTTAATGTGATTTACTTATAATACATATGAAAATTCGATGATATATTTAACGATTTGTGTAGCCGATGTAATGACCAGTTTGATTTTAATAAGCCTTACTCAATTGTATTGTTTCTGTAACACATAATACATTCACTTCATAGGGTTGATAATAGTCCATAAAGTGTAACAGAAGTGCCGTCGCTATCCGTGGTATTAAGATAATTTAGGCGTTGTTTATTGAGCCCTCCAGTTCGAAACTCTACATAGGACGCTATGTAGATTCACCCTCCATTGTTTCGGGATGATAAATTAGCGAAGCTTACCTGTCGGGCTAGGATTAGGTGCCCTTGCAGACTATCGTCACCCCTCGCAACGTTTGTATCTTTTTATTTGCATTTGATTATTTGATTAATATATTTCTGAACAATGAAATGAGCGTGTGTTTCGCCCTAATTGAGCTTGCATTGTGTTTTGTGTTTTCCCGGCCCGTCATTGGTTGTTTCGTTTCTTTTGATGATGGTTCTTTTGTGAATAGGTCCAGTGTACATTCATCTGAGAACAAAAATTAAAAAACTATTAGTCTGCTTTCATAGAATATTCTAGTCTCTATTAGAATTCAATGTATGGCAATTTGAGTATCGTACTGAGGTATGTTACGTTTAAAAAGAAATAGGAATCGACTAGTCATATATTTGTTCATCGACTTTACTCTGTAGGATTTTTCTTTTTCATATAATAGACTAGCGTTTGGACGCGTTCCCACCTGGGGCAAAGCGCAGATCCGTCCTAAGATGAAGCACGCATGCCTAGGACATGCCTATTTTCAGGTCTAATACGATCGATAATGAGCAGACACATAGACAAAAAGTCTACGTCCTTAAGGTCGCTTACGTAATCTGGATACTCTAAGGAATGTATAGAAATAGTATAGGTTACAGTAATCATACTAGATGTCGATATTTAAGTTGTTTACTTCAATAACATGGAAATGCAAAACTTAGTTAGCGCTTAATTGACCCTAATATAAAATTGTATTGATTACGCATAATATAACTTTCATGTTCATACTCTAATTACCATTTTGCTTGGAAAGCAATTCAAAGAATGACTCAAAGAATTTTCAATGAACCTTTTGCTTTTCCATAGGTCGCGCTCGTTCAATAACTTCGGTTATGTAGAGCGAGCTCTACAGGGAAACATGAAAAAGCTCTAATTAAAGAGATTTTTATTTATACCAGCAATAACCGCCCAATTAAATACAGGAACGTAAATATTACTGAGCCAATAAAGCGGTTACACTCGTAATGGCGAAAGTAATGTAACTGTGTATGGGACAATAAAACTGAACGGTTAACACGGCTAAGAATGCCATTGCAAAGGGTTTTATGTTGTAATGTGACATTAGTATTATGTAATGTATATAAAATAATCATAACCCTAATGACCACCGGGGAAGAGTACATCGAATCGAAATAACTTAACAATTCTATTTTCTTAACAATTGTTGATTTTGGATTGAAGTAAAAAGCTTGCTAATAAATATTTTTTTTAATATTTACGTCAAACAGGCCTGTAAATAAACGGACTATTTATTAACAATTTCCTAAGCATTTTATGAGTACCTTGAGCTTAGTAAATTGCGATTTATCGTACTATTGACTGTCGGTCCGTCTTATAACATAGACGGGTCTAAGGGATAAATAGGTTATGCACACTGCTCCACTATTCATTGGCCTCGTTACGTGGGAAGCTGCAAGAGATATTACGGATTACGTTTTAGATGTAGCTATCTATGCAGCATGACGACTGAATCTAATACATAGTCGGGTCATATCGGGTCGGGTCTGTAATATAATACCTACATACTTAAATATTCCTTTTTTCTCGCTCAAACGCAGTAAATTATAATATCAATAAATTATAATTACAATTTCTCATGTATAATTGTGTTCTTATAACACTGGCTGTCTTAATGATTTGATATTTTTTATGTTCGGTTAGATAATCATTAGCGAAATTTGCTTACTGTGTGTAGTTTGCCGTATATAGAACACCACGAATTATGATATGGGACTATGATATATTGAATGTTTTATTTTCTCACGTTCCCTTGAGAATTTGGCATCGTATGAGTTATGACAACAGTTTCAATAAAACTATTATTTTCATTAATATTTTTATATACAAAGACTAAAAACGTATTGTATAAATAAGGATGTGCTTTCCTTTGGAAATTGTATCACGACAATATGTCTCTAATTTAACAATATAATACATTTCCGTTAACCTTTATGATTCTATACCTATAATAGACAAGTTCCGCATCAGTTATTTTATCATGTACTATCCGATGAAAGTCTGGGTCTAAACAATTATGTCACACTTATGTCCCGTCGCGTCACGTTTTTGTCCCCGTGCGAGTTATGACGCCGATGGCAACCATCCCGGCCATAAATCACCGCCTCCAGCGCAGACAGTCTCAGCTGAGAGCCGAATATTATCAGTAACGACCTTTTGCACAACCTTCCTGAGTATGGATTTTCAGCGAGACACAGAGATTATGGTAAAATATATATTTACACTTAATTTTATATAGGTACATAGACTTTTGAATTGTTCGGTGATTGTCATTGTAATATACATGAATACTGGTAAGTGTATGATTGAAATGAATTGATAATTTGGCAATATTTCATATGTATTAAACATTTGAAGCTTATATTTAAAAAAATAACATGTATGACCTTTATGTATGATTTTAAATGTAGTCTGTTTTTAGAAACAGAAATCCTGAATAAATTACTGAAGAAATATGATTGCACAAATGATACATGAAGTATACTGATATGTAAAATGTTAAACTATTGTTATTATATCGTTATACCTGCTCCCTTACGGGGTAAGCAGCACCGAATGCCGTGTATCTCTACTTCTTATACAACAGTTGTAGTCTGTATAGTAAACAAAGTAATAAAATGTGATCATCTTATTACTTATCAGTTTATACTGATGTATAAAATAGATTCGTACTATATAAGCGCTTAGAGGGTTGTTATATAACTGACGTCAGACAAAGCAGGTAACCCAATTTGGCACGAGACGATTCATCTGTTGTATCTCGAGTTCATAGTTCGAGTGGCAAGGCTATCTGATACAGTTCTTGGCACCAAGAAATGAGATTTTTCATCTAATTAAAAAATTCAATTCACTTCTGTATTCCTATTTGCAAATATTAATTGACTTATATTTTCGCAAGTATGATCATTTTTGGCTCCGCCTCAAGTTATATTACGTAACTTTACGCTTGTTATCCCCGAAGGGGCAGGCAGAGATATATATAGCAAAGATCCCCATCGAGTTATATTAAAGTAAAATTTATTCTATTATTTATTATCGCAGGATAACATTAACAGTAATATTGCTTCCTAGCAGTAAGATATTTCTGGAAATAAATCCAGCCCCAATGATGTATTACACGTTAATATGTAAGTTTCTGTTTAACATGATGACAATATGGTTTTATTATGATAGAATCATGCAAGCAATAGTTACTTTCTCTATGCATAGTTTTTGCTCAACCCATGAATATATATCATTACTGGAGCGACACTCGCCTACATACTCGTAGGTATACTTACTATCCATAAAAAACGAAAGTTTTAACAGAAAAATCCTTTTCTTCACGCTTGATATCTTTTGTACTATCAGACAACATACAAGAATGCGCGGATTAAAAGCGTTCCTAACAAAGCATAGAAAAACACCTTTTGTGAAAACTGTCGACACACACAGAAAGTTCGGATTAAAAGTTTTCTAGAAAGCCATAGAACGCTAGCTTCTTTCACCGGGCCATTGTTGCAAGACGGATGGCAAATTAAAACCTTCGGCTGTGCGACGGCGCTCCGAACGACGTGATTGAGTATGAAAAAGTACCCGCGCCAGATTACAATCCGATCTGAGGAATAATCAGGCTATCCATCAATGTTTCGACGCGCCGAGATTAGCACTTGGCATATTGCACAAATATGTGCTTACGTGGATGTTTCTGTTATTTCTCTCTCACCTTCATATGTGTAGAGTTATTACACATATAAATGCATATAAATTTATCAACATAACCTCTATTTAAACGTTTCTACATACACCAGTCATTTCTTTGTGTTGAATATATCTGTTTATGTTTGTTTTTCCGTGAACGCTTCCAGGCATAATTAATCTGCCATTTCAGCCGGGATATGCACGCTTACAAATATGATTCCCCAATGGTCCTGCAAAAAGGCAAATTAAATCGTATAGGGACGTCTCGATTATTAGAAAAGTGCGGCATATCCACAGACTTAAAAATAATGGTGGCGCTGGTCCTTTGAAAAGCCCATCGGGTGTGCTCTCAAAGCTGTCACTCCCAGTAGTACACTCCACTAAAGCAAAATCTTTGAGATTCGTGTTAACGTCATGGTGGTTATACAACGATACTTATTTGCGATAAACTGGAAACCGGACCATAGTAAAGTTGCAATGTACACTTCTCGTAGCTGTAGGGCGCTGGCATCGCTGCGGGGATGAGAAGAGGCGCCGCGGCGGCTGGCGCGGCGCGCCTGCGTACAAAATCTCACCCTATTGGCCTATGATGACGTCATCGGGGTGAACCCGTAGATCTGAGTGTCAGTAACAGTCACCCCGCAGCGGCCGTAAGGTTATCTCGCGACTGCTGCACCGTCACGAAAACAAACACTCTAGTTCTTAATGTTAGAGACAGACCGTGATAAACATTAAAGAGTTTTGTGTGATAACGTCAAGTGTATCTAGTTAGTGGTAGGACCCGCGCCCGCTCTTGAAGCGTTGCCGTAGAATTCAGGTAAGGTTACGTACGTTGTTTACTGTTGTGTTCGCGTCAATGTTCGAAATGATGACGGTTTATACGTACGCGACTGCTACAGGCTGTTTCGCGTTTTGAAGTATTTCAAAAATGTTTTTCTCTTTTGCCGCCGGCTTGCAGTTAGACATTCGTGCAAAATTAAAAATGTTCAGCATTTTACTACGTTGTGAATGATAGCGTTGGAAAGTTTTTGCGTATAGTTTTTTTTGAAGGAATTTATTTGAAAAATTTTCGTTGAAAGTTGCCCATTACAAACATCGTGATATTTGAGAACTATCGTTACAATTATTTAGGCTGTTCCGTTGCTTGTTTATTTAATAATGATACTGGCATATTTCCCACTTTCTCGGCCATTTTAGACTTTCCATTTATGGGTAAATAAAAATATATGTAGTACATTTTTTATTCTCAAATAAATAGTGCATAATTTGTTGTATTATTTAATGAAATACTTACATGTAATAAGCTTAAGCAGTAAGTTAAGTATTTTTAAATTTAGCTGAAAGTAAAAACATAAGAATCTTTAATAATAGTTAAAAAATACGCCAAGGGCAAGATGATGTACCATGTTCATTCATAACCGCAACAGTAATTAAATGCCTGCAACCGACTTGAAATTAAATAATTTTTAACGCAAATGTTTTATCAATATTCACTGGTAAAGAATAATGTATAACTTTAGTCCAATGTTTTCAATGGAAATTGCGGTATATTGAATCATAATGTAACACTATCTGACAATGGTATATGAGAAGAGAGATTATGCAAATTTATATAACATTATCCGGTACAAACTAAAGTCACATTGTATTTGAATCAATATTGTGATCACGTTTTAGATACCCTGGCAACACGTAACTCGATACGTGTACAATTAATTTTCTTAGCGGGCCCGAACCCATACCGAAACTAACCAACCATTGCCAGCTTTCAACCCGAATTTGAATATTCAAAAGAACAAAACGCGCAATGAAAGCATCGTAGATCGTAAGCGTTTCGGAGTAACCGGAGCCAAATTAGAAAGGATAGGTAAGTCATTTGAATAAGCTAAGCGTTTCGAGGGGATGATGTGAGCGCGACTTAATTCGTTTGTCCATATAAATGCCAATTTGCTAACTGCTCTTACCTTCATTTATGCTTGTCATATATTTATGTGAGCCGAGCATATATGAAAGTATAGTTTTATGTTATAATAAGTGTCACATTGTATATAATAAATTGAGAATAAGAACATATAAAGATAAACGGTTGTTTATTTACCACGGAAGCACACGATGAACGAAAATTATGAAGCTTAGAGATTACAAACAGCGGTAAAATAAAATTTTATTTGATTTTAATTGTCTATTTCTTAATTTTTATCTGCATTTTGTACGGAAAGCAGTCACAGGAGGAACTGCCGAGAACATGATCTCGTGACGTCAGAGTAACAAGTAAATGAAAACCTTACTTAGAATTGTGCAGATTAATACATAATATGATTTTTATATAAAGCTAACTATAAATTCTTTTATATATAGTTGGACTATTTACATACACATCTTTACAATGGTGCATGTCTGTTTCGCCATTAGGGAATTGTTTAATACGCAATTGGTCTGCAAATGTCCGTTGGGAATAATGTTAACTATGTTCTAAATATACAAATATATAAATATTGATGATAGTTATGAATTCTTTTGTTGTAAGAAGCTCATCTTAAGAATATCCACATTATGTACAAATTAGAGTTATGAAGGAAAATATAAAAATGTTGGAGGTAACAGAAAACGAAACGAAATACTTCCTTGTACAATTCTTAGGAACCGTTATTAAATTTAACAAACGTCACCGAGGAAATATAAAACCGCTTTGATATAAAAAAAAATGGAACTAGATCTGTCATCAAAGTTCGACACAGTCGCATTAAGACTCATCAGATTAAACTCGGTCTATTTCAGTTCTGTCATCTTCAATTTTCTCTATGACCATTGACAGCTAAACGATTTTACTTTTTAATATCGTCTATGGTTATCACGGTTGACTTGAAGTCAGCACTTGTGGCCTAAAAACGGTTAGATTAGAAACTGGGCAATTACTTTTAAATGTAATTTGGTAGAGATACTGGCGTGACGATATAATAATAATACTTAGAAATATGAAATTTAAAAATGTTGAGACTATGTTATTTATATCAGGTATACCTACATATAATATAATTTTACCAATCTGTTTGACATAATGAATATTTTTTCGTGTCAATGCAATAATGGCATTATGATCTAACTTTTAACGCGCTTAATAGAACACCACATTACATACAAGAGCACATTATATATACACTTGTAAGAATGTACTGCTTGATCCATGTGTTCTATATACTTAATTAGAAAAAATATATCTGTGGCTCTGCTGGACTTATGCATCTACCAAATGAGTATGTATGCTGTATTTTATATGTACGAATATCGACGATATGTACAAATTACGAACATTGTAGCCACTGAAAGATATTGGCAGTACGTGAAATAAATCGTTAAAAAGCTTCGCTCTTTTGTTTTAGTGGCGCCTGATAACGAGAGTTGTATGGAATAAAATCATTTGCTACGAAAAGTAATTAATTATAATGAGACAGACAAAGGAAACATAATGTAACGTATATCATTAAAAACATTCTAATAAGAGTCTTAGGGAACTGACAGAGATGTAGTTTTATTTCGAACGTAAGACACATGAAGGTCAAGTAGTGCCGTGACCTATCTTTGCTCTGTTTCACCTTGTAGACGAGAATATTGTAAGTCGTTGTTATATTTACTTGTTTCTTGAAAAAAGCAAACAAAAAAAACAATTAAATCGTACTTTGTATTTCCTAAAAATAGTACATCACCAGTACCGTATTACTCTCTCCTCATACTATACATATTTCCTGTTCAGCTTGAAGGAATCCTGGTATGTACAAGTTTCCGTCTTGCAGGTATGATTTTAGCGTTATATATTTATGACTACATGCATGAGCTGAGCCAACTGCGCCGTCGAGAAGGCAACAATGCATCTCTGAATAAACCGAAAACTCCCAATATCTCAAGACAGTTGGACGCTCATTATTCGTAGTGACCATTCACTATAGATTATTTATTCTATAACTGAGATATGGCCAATGGCAGAAAGCGTTAGTGAGATCAGATCTTCGATAAAAATATGATACTTTAATTACAGCTTGATCTCAATCATTTTAATGAAGCTCTTGTAACTCTGATGTACTTGCAGGCTGCTGGTCTGTAAAAACCAACGTCCAACGCGGTCGATATTTGAACGGGTAACTAGTGGCAAATTTTGTACAAGAGTTTCCGCGCTTTCGAGTGCAGGCAAAACGGTTAGTTCCGCTAGTAAAAATTGTTAACCTCTTCAAAGGTCTTAAAGGTGGTTTAAAAATATTCGGAAGAAGGTTTCGTCTCTACCACAGTATTGGATTGTACAAAATGTCGCTGCCAAAAGTATTGAATTTCTGTGATGCGAATTGAAGTTTTGTGAAGTTACAAAATTTGATCATTACTTTTATATTGTCTGACAACATTGCAAAGCATAATATTCTCTCATTTTAGGACAATCTAATGACTTCAGACCTCTTATATAATAGAAATGTATGAAAATTATGTAATGTATGTAAATTAAATCGCTCTATCGGACTATTATCTAGATTTCAATATTTCAATAACGTACATAACTGAAAAGACGGAAATTAGTGCCGGGATTCGAATCCCTGAAAATTTTGAATGGGAAACAGAAGTCTAAATCACTTGGCTCTCTTATACTTTAG
>DWFV01001186.1:0-11737 GCA_018246775.1 Parelbella machaon machaon
GATTAAGTATTACTCGCTGTAACTTTTCGCAAGTAAGTAAGTTCGCAATTAAGTTTTCTTACATGGGTAAAGTCTACTAACTCCACTTGGCCAGCGTGGTAGACTATCACGTTTACTATTCTTATTCTCCGAGGACTCCTGTGTCTAACAGTAAAACTATAAGAAGGTTGGTGATAATGATAATAAATAATAGAAATGAATACTTACCAATTAGCATCGCTAATACTAAAGTAATTGACACTAATAGTCACATTAACGGTTAGTACGGAAATGTTCCCAAAAGGCATTAAAAACTAGTAACTGCTGAATTGTCGTTTACTGCTCTCGTCGAATAAAATAGGAATATTTGTAATATAATGCAAAGCGAATGATGATGGATACAGACTTCGAGGGAGAAAGAGACTCACCTACACCGCACGATTGTACACTCGACGTTTCATACACCGCGAACTCTCACTGCGCTCTCTCAATGCTCAAACTCTTAATGCTCTTCTGGACGCATCGCCTAATTGTGATCTATTTTCAGATGAGAAGAAGATTTTACGTAAATGTCTGGGTTATTGTGAACTGTATCTCTGATGTTTGCCTAAGAATTACATGTTTTTATGTTATGTTGTTATATAATGTGTTATTTGACAGTTTTAATTAATATGGACTAAATAGGTCAGATACTGACGGACCGGGGAGTCAGAAGTCTTCGAAACCGGTTCGCGTGCTGACACGCGTGACGCGCAGCGTGCGTGTATATAGAATGATGAATGTACAAGAAGCACGTTAAGTTTCTAAGGATACAGCTATTTTAAACTTGGTGCCCCACCCCGTAAGGACCCAGCGTGACGACATAACGATTATAATATAAACATATGCAGTAATAAACGCTTCCGTTATCAAAATCTGGACAGAACGCTCCGTTTCCCTTGAAACATTACAAAATGTAATACACAATGTAAAAAGCAAAAGACCCTTAAGAAAGCTATGACAAGATAAACTTTTAATCTGTTATTTGAATAAAAATCCGTGAGCTCGTTATGATCAACCGGTTGGTGCAAGTGGCACGATTTGAGCGGGAATTGTCTTTATGTAATTCAAATTTAAATTAAAATTTAATTCCTCGACATTTTATTTATGATTTTAGTATCATCGTCATCATCCTATCGTAGTGTATTGCTGGACATAGTGTTTTTTGTATAAGTCAGACATGTGGTGTTGCCAGTCCACATAACTTAGCTGTGTTTTTTCTCGAATGTTCCATGTTAAGAGCCACATGATTAAGCTGAAATCCATTTACGTTGGATTTCAGTGAGAACAATTAACCCATAGAACGGTCTTAATAACTACAACAATGAAAAGTGTAAAGAATTTTGTTCGTTAATATATTAAAATATATTATTATAAAATATATTATAAAAATATATTAAAAGCGATACCTGAAATAAAAGGAATCATGGTTAAACGGCCAGGTCATGTCTCAACCCTCAGATTGGTCGAAACCTAGTCGGACTATGTCTAAAAATGCGAATTAGGCTGGTTCATAATTAAATCATGTATGAATTTTTCTATTTATATTTAAACGTGTATTTTCGCTTATTTTAAAAGACGAAGCGTTGTATGAAGATAATGGATAACTCCGGTAGCCTCTTCTATCTTCCACCCAACAAAATTGTTATACACAGACCTTTTTTCTATTTATTATTGATGGCAACTTCTTCAGTTGACAGAATTGATTAATTAAAACCTCAACGGAAATATCGTTACGGCTATCATTGTAATTTAGATAACGAATTATTTTTTTAATTGGTAAAGTCTGTATCCGTTCTTTTTATCCGTCTTTTTTACCTTGTACTTTATTTGGGGATAAATTTAGCAGTAAACGGTTAATGACATTTTCCATTTATTCAAATATTTCATTGGCTACATTGTCCAATAATAGACAACACGAATGTCGAATCTAAACTTAAGATAAATAAATATAACAAATATGTAAAAAAAATATTTTTCCTTGAACTCCTGCCATCATGTCAATAATAACAAATAATCTCATTAATAATATGTACTCGTTGGACTAACGAACAGTATAAAGCAATACAAACAAACCGGATACTCTGAGAAACACAGCACACATTCCAAAATTAAACACAATCAAATGAACGTTTGAAAAATGACGTCACAAATTAATTCGCCCGTAAAACGTCACCTCTTTAATCAGCCACAAATTTCGCCCGTAAACGCTTTAACCTCATTATCCGTGCGTCATTAAAATACCGGAAAAGCGAAGGACGTGTTGTGACGTGTGCGTAATTATGCTGTACGCTCATAACAAAATTACACGCACAAAGCTGTATCAAGTGTCAAAATGATTCACGGCGCGTTAAGCGGCCATTTTGTGATCGTGTCGGGTTTTAGGGATGGAGATTGAATGTTATAACGAATGGTTTTATCATTTTGTTTTTGTTCGAGTGTTATGTGGTGGACTCTTATGATCGTTTAATAACTACTGTATATATTAATAGTAGAAAGGAATGTGTAACATGCAAGATGATCGAAGTATTAATTTAGCTATTAGATCTGAAATTATATAAAGCCTTCGCCATAGTAGCCGGACAGTCGATAGTATACATGTACGTAGGTAATGAAGAATAGGATCAGACTCAAACATCCTTTAAAAACGTGCTGATAACAAAAAAAAATACGTAATATATGTTTCCGGATAGGAATCATATCCATGAACTACAACTTAGCAATCCAGACCGCTAACCATTAAACCAACAGGTCTATCAAATTTAATTATATACACCATTTGGTCCAATCGGCGTGTTATCTGATGTAAAGTTTAAGCTTTATCGAGAATTATTGCCGTACCGGAGTTATACAAAGGAGAGATATTTCAAAAAAACTACATAAAAAGGCCGTCGAAAATTTTAGTACCCAATTATCTACAACAATGCTCGTTCCGGCAACTTAATTACGTAAGTCGTAAATTAAGACCGTTTATTATTACACAGAACTTTGGTAGAGTTGTTTAGTGAAGTGCGCATTGTACTGTGAGTCTTTACTAAACATATAGACTACATATAGAGTCACAAATGTCAGCTCTACCATTAAATTACGCAATACTACAAGATTACTCGCTCAGTAACTAAACAAATAGTTGCTCAACAAATAGTCAATTAATTGCTTAGCAACAAGTCAATTAATGCTCGGCAATCAATTAATTGTTCAGCAACTGGACATCTAGGTGGGTAGCAAATAAACAAATTGTTCAGCAATGAGACAATTTGTTGCTACGTGTTTTGCATGTACAGTTTGTTCCGATCCCAAAATATTATTTTTAGAATATTTTTCAGATTACCTAATGTTGTATAAAATTAGTGATTCACGCTGGGATTCAGACCTAAATTTCCGAAGTGGGAGTGAAATTTAATCAATAGACTATCTTTTCCCTGGCATTAACTTCTAAGTTCTAAGTTCTCTCTATCTATTACGAAGATTAGTGCACGATAATATATTCTTGTACAAAATCGTTAACTAAATTATTGATTATTTATTAGGAAATGTAACATTTAGATGCCATATCATAGATAACATATGCCACCTAAAATTCCTAGACGGGCAAAGTACAAATTATTTGTCCCCAGGTTCACCGAGTCTAATCTTAACTTTTATTCACCAATCAATAGAATTACAAGATAGTATATTGCTTCTTATAAATTTTATAATGTAATCATAATCATCATCACCATCAGCCTTTCTCAATCCACAGTGGAACATAGGCCTGTCCTCGACTCGTCAGATCATTGTCATTTATATTGTGATAAATGTTAATTATGTAGCAGTTACAATCATAATTATTTTTACACATTTCTTTTAATTTTACTTATTTAAGCGTCAATATTTTTAACCTTATTTTCAGCCATAATTTTGGTTACACAATTTTTAGATTAAATCTTACCTTTAAACCTACTAAGTAAAATAAATAAACCGTCATTACTTAAATTACTCAATGGCAAAAATAACATCAACTGTATAATGAGTCTACATTGAGTTATATGAAATCGTACGACTTAATATACAGTGTTATAATCACTAAACTTGGTAATACTTCCGAAGTATATATAATCCTGTCTTAAGGATTTATGAAATATTACAAATAATAAATTTCATCTACACAAAAGCGCCTCGTTCAAAAGACGTACTGCTCTTGACCTACAACACACTTATAGCTGTAGCCCTTCAGGTGACCCTTTCAGCATTTTAACTTTAGCGTGTCTAGGTAGGCAAGAAAAATCAGAATAGACTAAGTTACAAGTCCGGAGCTCTCGTAATATGATTAATAAAAGCTGTTAATACTTCATGAATCTAACCTGCACTTGTCCAGCATAGTAGATATGGCCTTATCCTTCCCGGACCGAGATAAGACGCGCGTCAAATAAATTAACGATACAAGGTGCGATGATTATGATGATGAAAATACTATTTGGAGAAAGAATAGATAAGTCTTAAGTGAAAAAGAGTCTTAAGTAAAAGCCTAATTTTTTGAAGCAGTGTTGACATCAAAATTTGTTTATGACATTGTTAATTGATGTTAAAAACGAACATTACAAAAACATATTGTGACTGACTACGAATATGACTGCAAAATCATATTGTCAGCTGAACACATTACCACCATGTTTTCCTTTCCAAGGACGGCATATTTATTTACACGGAAATATTTGCAATTGTCTTCCACAGAGTAATTTATTCGTTTTGGAAAAAACCAACCCTAAAATATACAAAACGGTGGCACGATACTTGTTGGAACAAAACCGATTTACGAGTTCGAATAGACAATATACAAGTTCAAAACGATCCTAATATTTCCCATACGTTCGGTAACAATACCATCATTTTCCCATTATTCGTATCGATCTCGATTGTGTAGTACTGTGTTATATTTTGTGTGGACAACCTTTTGTCTCAATACTAGTTTTTGGTATTGTAGATATGTGTTATTTTTGCTAGATGGGATCTTTGGAGGATCCAGCATTGTGGCACACCTTGGGACATGGCTATATCCGCTAATGAAACGATAGAGGTTTATGTAATGGCGATGATAGGTATTATTTTCGTAGCTCTACAATGTTGTGTGAACGGGAAGTTGTCTACGTGAAGACAGATTCATAGTAACTCTACACGAAGACAGAGATATAAAGATTGTCAGAAACGTTCGGGTCATATTTAGGATACTAAAAACCCTATCTCGCTAATTTAATAATAAACATTAAATTTACAATTCTGTATTTGAACTTTTGTGTTTTTTAATGTTATATTTGACTGCCTCGTCAGTCGAGTGGTTGCAAGCGCGACTGCCGATCGGGAAGTCCTCGGCTCAAATCCCGGGATTGGATTGACTATTGGATTTTTGTAATTTAGAATTTCTAATAGTGTCTCGAATTCTGTATCTGTGCTCGGTGTATGGCAATAGGCTCACGATCTATTACATTGTGGGACTTAAACGTAACTGGTGAAACGTGGGGGTGTACTACACTCCTCTGCCTACCCCTTCGGGGATTACAGGCGTGATGTTATGTTTAGAAAATAATGAATGGAAACATTCGGAAGAAGGTACAAAAAATGGAATTCAGAACAAAACATAATTGGAGCCGCAATTAAGACTTTAAAGGTCAACCATCCACTTCTCTCGTGATCTTGATTCGATCATCCGGCATGCTTATTATGAGCGGTATGCATATATAAATTTGGATCTCTCGTTGCGCGCTCCATTCAGAACAATATACGCGGGCATTTATCTCTTATCTTTTGTTATCAACGAACCATCGCATTCCATTGTTATCTTGTGGACGAGCCGAGATCGCACATTCAATATGCTTTTAAGTACTCCTTTATAGATAGGTATTAATTCGATGTAATCTATTTTTAATTGCCGTCGTGACGATATCAATGCAGAAGACGATAATACACCTTGACTAACAGATGAATATGCATTGATATACTTTAATATTGATACTGACAAATGATTTGTTGAGACTGTAGAAAAAATAAAGACGCTATAGTGCTAATATAACGCTTAGATTAATGAAATTGAAAATCAAATTAGGATTTAAAAACCTCCATGCGAATGATACTGACTAAATAAAAATAATGCTAATAATAATGCTCGCTGATTCATTAGAAAATTGATTCTTGTAAGCTATTAAGCTGATGATTTTATTGCAATAAGATAAAATGCAAGCACACTTGAACTACGAAGCCACGTATTTTATTCCAATAAAGCAAGGTGCTTTTAGTACCTACTGAACGTTGATGATGAGATATAAAATAGAAAATTTTATAGATTTATGAAATTACCTACCAACAAGAATATGTTTCACAAGACTAGACATATAATTTCGAAATTGATATATGAATAGTGCAACGGTATTAGATGGGATAAAATTGCAAAAAACAGTTTTGATTTAAGATTATTGTGATTCGAAATAATGTCGTAATAATTTTGTCTTCAGTGAAGAATGTAATGATGACAATATTTTATAGAGATAAGCTGGTTAATGATTTTTTTCTGAATGCATATAACCAACGGAGCGTAGAAACAATAACAGTACAAAATCTAAATAGACGCTCTATGAATCATCGTGTTCTATGAGCGACAACTAAACTCGGGCAGTAAGTTTGACGCCGGCAATTTGTAGTACCTACCAGCGTTTTTTGTGGAGCTATCGAAAATGGAAGAGTCATGTCGTGACATTCTGGAATGTGTATTGTCAGAATGTCATCATGTAAGCATATTATGGAATTAGTAACGGTAGTGATTGTAGGGTTGCCAGATTTATATCTAGATTTTGTAGTACTTTTATAAATTACCCAACCTCGAATCGATCATTTAATAACCAAGCAATACAAACACTTTCTTACTTTACATCTATTTATATAACTATTCAGAAGTTGTTTTTTGCCTAATCTATAACTCGTTTATTTGAAACTGCATCATCTCTGGTACGACTTTGTAAACTGCCTAATTTAGTGCTAATCCATACGAAGTGTTTTATAATTCAAAATTTAATATAAACAAATAATATACGTAGATAATAAATTTATGGTTAGTGTAATTTTCTCTTTCAACTGTCTTTGTTTCTTTTGTCATTTATGTTGGATGTTATGCCTGTTTGTGTCAAAAACACTTTACTTAAGTACACTGACCTCGAGAGCTTCCTGCGCGGTGTGCAGGTAGTCCCGCAACATCGCCTCTTGGATGCTCAGCCATTCTAGCCGAGGATCCTCCAACTGCGTCACCTCTGCAACAGAAAAACGAAAAGTGCTTAATTTAAAAGAATCGGATCTGGTCAATTACTTGTCTTCAAAAAGTTTATTACGCCTGTGGGTTAAACATATGTGGCAAAATTCCAAAAACCTCATTAAAAATACCTAAGTTCGATCCACACCTTATCGTATTTCATTCAAGTCATCAAATATTCTGAAATAAAAATAACTGCAACACGGTAATATTAGATTGTAATAAATACTTAAAAACAAACTGATTAAGTTGTTCAATACAAACAGCACAATTTGCAAGCGACCGCCCGCTGCAGATACTTCAAAACGCTGGTCGCTAAGTATCAACAACAAACCAATTAAATACAAATATACGATGACATTGAAAATGAGATTTCTATCTGTGCTAAGATAAACATCGCCTGCTTTATCCATTTCTTGAAGTCTTATTCCATCTAGTTTATAGTTTAATAAAGGACCTACTTTAAAATACCTCGCGCGACTCTAACAAGCCGTACCCTGTTCATACTTAACGAGTGTAAATACTTCACAAGTCTAAGTAGGTCTCGCTGACACGCCTATTACAGATATAAAGTCTAAATTAACGTGTATAGCTTTTGATTCACTGCCAATGCGACCTTAATTCATGCGTTCCTCTTTTACATGTAATCTGGATGATTCTTCACAGATTAACATTGATGAAAAAAATGCATTTAATATAAATAAAAATGTTCTTATTCTTATTACATTACCAAATATATTATCTATAGAAGTTAAAAGAACATAAGTTACACAAAACAGATCTGGTCGATTTAACTAAAAAATGCAAAACATGGTAAAACGGAATATAGTTATAGAGATAGACAGTGATATATGAACCTTGCTTCGATTAGTTCGCTTAAAAGTTAATTGTCCTGATTATTCACTTAGGTATATAATTCCAGCGCATTTAGTATTAAATTATGCAAATATACATAAGGACACAATGGCGCATATCAATGCAAAAACACCAATATGTACTCTAGTATATGGCATACAATTGTTTGACAAATATTTAGAATTTGGTGTCTAACCAAAGTGGTAACATAACTTCAACATTTTGAAAGATTGGAATAAATTACCTGGCATATAAGTTAGTATCCGCAAGAAACTCTAATTAACAAAAATATAAGCGAAAAAGAAATCCCTGTGCTCCCGCTGGACCAGATAAGGCTTCAATCAGAATTGCAGAGTAAGGGCATTATTAACAAAAGCCGAGTGTTATTGTTCGGAGGTTCTCAATCGTTTTTAATCACCCACTTGAAAAAAACGTTTTAAGACAAGCTTTCATTTAAATTTTTAAAATTAAAGAAGAATTATTCAAATCGATTCCATCAATTTATTAAATTATACAATTTATATGATGTAAAAGTTGGTCGCGCGATTTTCTTAATCTTGAGATTACGCAATACTCAAAATGCAAAGTAGTACCTACTGTCGACCCTTGTCTTAGACTCAATCAGAAATATTCAGACATCATCAATAACATTTGTAAAGATTTTATAATTAGAAATTCATATGTATTGTTGTCTTACACCAACGAAGGACATAATTCTCTTATTTCATAACACGTAACTATTGAAATTTTCGTTGGCTCATTGGCTGATACCTATATGTATATTTGTTGTCCTCAGTCTATTATCTCACAGTTGGACTCGAATCTACTTTCAGAATGCGAAAAATTAAACCCTGATTCTGTCATGGTGACAAAGATCACTTTATTAGGCCTGACACGCCTTAAATCATATTATGGAAAACTTTAAAATGTGCAAGTTATATTTAGTAAACACATATTTTACTTCACCATTATAAATTTAATTTCTTGTCCATTTTATTGCCAAATTGTACCGCAATAAAAAAATTCACATTCCAATAGTCCGATACGAAGCTATTAGCTCCCGATCGGTGACGAGTTATCGCATCGCAATGAACTATTGATAACTCAATTCAAGTCAACAAATAACGACAAAAAAAAATTTAATTCTGTGCATCGCGTTACTGAGTCATCAACATCGGATAAGAAATCAGCGATAAGAAAAATCGTATGTTTCGCGAAATAGTCTCATGTATTATCATCTAACAAGTATTTGTGAAAATCTATATCAGTATATATTTATATGTATGCATCTACGTTTGTCAGCCGTCTGGTTACCATAGCACACGCTCTCTTAATGCTTACTTTGGGATCAGATGGTTGTATGTGGAGATGTCTTATAATATCACTATTGTTATTATCATGTGTTATAACACGCGGATCGAAACAAACCTTTTAAGGGTTGATATTTAACTGCTCACATGATTTTCTTTC
This sequence comes from Parelbella machaon machaon, assembly GCA_018246775.1. Taxonomy (NCBI): domain Eukaryota; kingdom Metazoa; phylum Arthropoda; class Insecta; order Lepidoptera; family Hesperiidae; genus Parelbella; species Parelbella machaon. Next base: position 9,617 of record DWFV01001186.1, read on the forward strand.
TTTGCGTTAACATTTTAACAAATAATGTCAACTTTTAACATTTCATTAACAATGGACCATTGTGTTCAGGTTTCGATAATACCGAAAAGATAATTAGCGTTTGATAATTTTGAATGGCATATCTTAAAACAAGAGTGTAAAAACGTACATAACATTTAATAACGAAGAAATAAAGAAATATTTTTTTGGCAAAAGCTGATGATTCATATGATGAAGATAGCAAAAATGGTGATAATAAGATTACTGATAATGATAGTAATGGTAATGATGATGATAAAGATAATGAAACAGTAAAAATTCAACATGAGCACGACAATTAAAGCAAAGCAATCGAAACTACACTAGTTGAAAACTTACTAACTTTTATTATACCAACTCCGAGTATAACGGCTACACTAACAGAATATACATTCTGAATAGTCATAACTTGATATAAAACTGTCGTTAGTGGCTTAATCTGATCTAGAGATTCCAATATCCATATCTACGTTCGTGTAATCTATAATTGAAGATCTGCTCCGACCTATTTGCGTATTCGTTGCATCGCGTGATGTTGAGAAGAGATAAATAATTTATTTCACTTGCACACCTTACATTGCGTAATTCAAAACGTTCCGCACGAAAGGGAAGTGTGTCCACAACGAGATAGAAATTAAAATTCCAATTGCTTAAATTAATAACGTCAAATAAATGGAAATGTTTTACATATTGCTGGAGGGAGGAAAACGAACCGTTGGTTATAAAATGATAAATGCTCGCTGGGTTCGTCAACTTCCTTTTATTTCGAGTGAAAGACAGTACAAGACAATAGTTATTATTATGTTGTCACCAGGTCCATCACGGGGTAGACAGAGAATATACACTGTCAAAAACCTCTATCCTTACTAATCTAACACGACGATTACAGCAAGTATCAAATACCAAATAATAACTAAAATATTCCATTAAACGCTTGAACTATTACATTAGTAACAGCGTATATTTAAAGTAAGGATGGACGTCAGTGAAGTCAGGATGGACATAAAGAGAAAACGTCCATAGCAACGGTTGCTAAGGCCGGCAGCTACGAAGGAGTTAGCTGCATTCTATGTCCACTCGCATTCCGCGTGACATCCAAAGTGCGCGCGCGGCGATCTTTCAATTATTATACTCAATTCTGGGCGCACAAGGCCGGGGAGCGATTCAAGCGACTGATTGCCACACTCAAATCAGATTAGAGAGACAATGCCGATTCAATCGGCACTACTGAGACGCAATCATGATGTACCGACGACAGATGAATCATTTTATCTCTGTATATAACCATTTTACATTTAGTCCGCAATTTTATCTATCAGTCTACGGACTATACGTTGTCTGATCTCGATATGTTAGTTCTCAATAGACGTCCACATTCAATTTGAGATGTGATTGTAGGAAGCCCGAAGGCTTTAATACTTTCCTTCATACATTCGTCATTCTACATTATATTACTCTCTACATAACTTGTACAAAGGATATTACAGAATCCTAAACACCATGAAATATGCACAGATGAGTCACGTTTTTCCACTCTCGTGTCTTATACATAAAACATTCTAGGTACTTCCTGTGGACACCAATAAAATACAGGCTGCTGATGCGTCAGAGCCTCCTCTCGCTTGTTGATTGTGGAATTAATTAATCGGGCACAACAAAATGTCACTTATATAACTCTCGTATCGAGTTTGGGTTTTTTGTACGCTACTAAATTTATAGGTAATATAAAAAATATACATGTCAGACGTATTATTGTGTTTAATACTAACGTCACTGGTAATGTACATAGGACATGGGCATATATTGGCATATTTTGATCGATAAGGAACATCATCCATAACGAAGATTAAGCCTGCACTTCCCCGAAGGGGTAGACAGAGGAGTGTACTATTCCGTTTTGTCATCAATTATGTATGTTCTGCCTCATGTAATAGTGGGTTATGATTATTAATAATCTCATAAATAAACCGTAGGAGCGTAGGAGCGTAGTACACTCCCACGTTTCACCAGTTACGTTTACGTCCTATGGAATAGGTGGTGAGCCTATTATTATACACCGGGCACAGATCCAGACTCCGAGTCACTACTAGATTATAATTTCTA
>DWFV01001187.1:0-11731 GCA_018246775.1 Parelbella machaon machaon
CTGAGTTCAAATCCCGGTTCGGGTACGCCTAATCCCCGAAGGGGTAGGCATAGAAGTGTAGTGGGTACCTATTGCCATACACCAGGCACAGATCCAGACTTCGAGTCACTACTAGAAATTCTAAATTGAAAAAATCCAATAGTACCCGACCCGGGATTTAAATCCAGGACCTCCCGGTCGGCAGTCAATTGTATCATTTTTATAAAAACTAAAATATAGAAATTACAGTTTAAATGTTCATGGATTTTTGCAAAAATCTAAATTTCGTTTATATTTTTGTAGAATATTTAATTTTAATTTCCCCCGCTGTTCCATATTGTTCACGCTTATGAATTGCGAATACGCGAAGGATGCTCGGAAAGTATATTTCATCTTTTTAGGACACTCGTTGAGAGAATATTTGTTGCTGTGATAATTCACGATGTTTACTTAATTAAAAAAAGTATGGACACAGATAAAATGTAAAATTTTTGGTTCTGCGGCATTTGAATCCATGGCGCCTGTAATCCCCGAAGAGATAAGTAGAGTAGTGTCCTACACTCCCACGTTTTACCAGTTACGTTTACGTCCCACGGAATAGGTGATGAGCCTATTGCCATACACCGGGATACATATATGTAGTATGTAATTAAATATATATATATATATATATATATATATATAGAAGTACACTCATTCGTGTATTAGTACTATTGTAGATAAAATTTTTCGCGAAAAATATTTAGGTTTGATTTCAACTGTCTGATAAAGGGTAACACGAAACGCAATTTTATATGAATGGAACTTTATAAAATGCTGTATAAAGTTATGTGCGCCTTTACAAATGAAACTCGCTCCAACGATGAAGGAAGACGTGAGGAAACTCGCATGCATGAGAATTTATCTGTATTTCTCTGAAGCATGATACTTATATCGCCTTAGCGCTACACCATTCCTACATAAAAGTACTAATGGAACATTCTAGAAGTTGATAATGATGACTTACTTGTGACTTCTCCGCGTAATACACCAGGCTGGCAAATATTACAATGCCCAGCACCAGAAAAAAGACTAACAACGTCAGCTCCTTCGCTGACGCCTTGAACGTGTGCACCAGGATCTTGAGTCCCGGACTGTGCCTCGTCAGTTTGAATAGCCTCAGGATCTTGATGATCGAAATGAATTCTAGGATATCAGCCTTGTCCAAGTTTCTCCTCACCACCATCAGTTCCACCATAACGTCCATATAGAAGCTTAAGGTCGCTATGAAATCTATTATGTTTACTGGCGACTTAACGAACTCAATTATGTTAGGGGCTACCTGTAACAAAGAGATTTGATATATTTATAACATCTAACAAAACTATAAAATATAAATAATACAAACACAAAAAATATTTAATCTTTCACTGTGTTATAGGCCTTAAAATAGCATAGTTTGTAGATTTTGTACATACCCATACTTCAAATAATGATTACGCGTACGCCCTATTGGTGAAAAAAAGGTAAAAACGATTTTGTTTTTGACTTACAAATTGTCTGACACATTAAATTTGATTTTGTTCTCTGTAAGTGATTCTTTTGTTAATCTTTTGAGAAAAATAAATATCTTATACCATTATACCTCACATGATGTAAGATATTATACATAATAATATATGTACTTAGATTTACAACGCCATGTAAATATTAGAAACGTAACATCACGCCTGTAATCCACGAAGGAGTAGGCAGAGGAGTGTAGTACACCTCCGCGTTTCTTAGGAAATATTACCTTTCTTAATATTATAGTCCAGGGATGACAGTCATCATTAACCTTCCTATCGCACATTATGTACCATTGAAAGTGCTCAAGTTGCAAGAAGAAACTTCGTTCCATAAAAATTTACCATTGGCATAGGTATTCTGTTAGCGTTTAAAATTATACGTAACATCACGCCTATAATCCCCGAAGAGTTACGTTTCTGTCCCATAGCATAGGTGATGAGCCTATTGCCATACACCGGGCACAGATCCAGACTCCGCGTTACTAGGTACTAGAAATTCTAAATGAGAAAAATCCAATAGTACCCGACCCGGGATTTGAACCCGGACCATCCGATCGGCAGTCGCGCTTGCAACTATTCGACAAACAAGGCAGAAAATTATACCTTTCGTTATAAAAAGGTCAATAAGAAGTTGTACTCATGTCTGTAGTAGCGAGAGAGATATGACGCATTTATAAACTGTGAGACTACTTAAAAGATTATCTCATTGGCTTGTCAGTCTAATGGTGATTGATTCTGATTTCCCAGCCGAAAGTTAATAGTAATTAATGAACTTTAGGTTACCATGTCCAATATTACTCAGAAATAAATTCTTTTTATTATCACGACCTTTATCTAACCACGCAGTGGCGCCCAATACAATATAAAAAGGTAACATCACACCTACAACCCCCCAAAGGTAGGCACGGGAGTGAATACTCTACCACGTCTCACCAGTTACGTTTAGATACGTATAGAATATTAAAAAAAAAAAAACGTTATATCACGCCTATAATCCCAGAAGGGGTAGGCAGAGGAGTGTAGTACCTACACTCCCACGTTTTATCGTTTACGCTTAAATCCCATGGAATAGGTGGTGAGCCTATTGCCATATACCGGGCACAATTCCAGACTCCGAGTCACTACCAGAATATCTAAATTAGAAAAATCTGATTACCCGACACGGGATTTGAACCCAGGACCTCCCGATCGGCAGTCGCGTTTGCAACAACTCGACCAACGAGGCAGTCGTTTACAATGTCAGCTAGTAAAATTTTGTATTTGAGTGTAATTTTGTAAACGGTCAAAACGACTGGTAAGTACACACTGAACGTTTGCCAGGAGCTTGTTGCATTAGGCTTTGTGATTTAAACTTGGCCTGGAGCCAGGTCACAGTTTTCTGAAGTGCTATAGGAATATTGGTTTGCTTGGTGGCGTGGGTGGCCATTGCGTGAGCGACATTAATGGAATACTAAACGCTCGGTTCCGTGTTACGAAGGAAATATTTAGCGCTGATTCTAAGACGTCTTCGATTTTATCTATTAAGTAACTTAAAAATTTACCTTATACTTGCTTTTTTAATGAACATTCTTGTCATCGTATTTATTTTTATAACAAAGAAACAAATATTTTTATCTATTTAGTTTTGCCTATCCTTCACGTCATAAGTACTGAAGGTTGTAATGAAAGATTTCTGGTAAATACATTTGAACGAAGTTTCATATTCACCACGAAAAATTCCGAAAACGGTTAACAGTGTAGGTAGTGCGAGAAACCATCGTCTGCGATCCCCAATCCGATGCCCAGCGAGGGGATTATCGGCAGAAACCAATCAGGGGAACTTTATGTCCACCTGTGGACTTAAACAAGCTAATAATTATGGTTATGATGATTAAAGCCAAATTATTATGCACTAACAAAAGTGAAAACCATATAGAAATTGTAATAACGGTTACCAAATGACGTAGACGAGACATTATCACATAATTTTATGGGGTGTCTACTTTTCCCGAATCATATAAGTCGATGTTAAACAATTCAAATCGGTAACATTAATATTTAAGTAGCGTAGATAGTGTTCCCATTACAAAGGCAAACAGCCTTAGGGTTAGCAATTCACAAAGACCCACTGGACAATACTGCGGCTTTCCCAGACCCGTCAAACCCTATTCAAGGGGATTTGTGAGGTTCGTTTAATAGAATCAGTAAACACTAGTTTGTAACGAGGTCTGATTTCATTCACCAGATAACAACGCCGTGGCACTATTTTGGAGGAACCGGCGCGAAGCATTCGTTATTTGAAATATATCTAAATTTAAATCAGTTCGAATGCCTGTCAACGGCCAGCTTCCTCGTATCGAGTCAGTGAAATAGGAGATTGTCCATTTACCAGTGCTATTCCATACTCGAAATGACTTTAACTACAAAATTGTAATAATATTGTCGATGTTTCCTAAAATTTTATTGATCTTATGGGCCATGAAACTGAGCGCTGATAATGTATTTGCGGTTTTTTTTGTCCCAAGAGTAAACTTGTCCAATCAATTTGACTTATTGTTGTAAATTTAAAGGTACTAACACAACAGAATAGCGAATGTTGATCTTACTTTGTTCCAAAAGACATACAAATATACTGAAAAAAATAAATAGGTGCAGCAACAAGGCATAGATGAAAGGCAAGGCTAGAAAATGACAATAATATCTGGATGCCTGAGAAAAAGTTATTTCGAAGAAAGACAGAAGAAGAAAACATATTTCGAAAAAATGAAATGACGACAATAACAAGGCGGTACACCATCATCATCATCATCACGTCAGCCTTTTCCGTTCCACTGCTGGACATAGGCCTTTCCCAAGGTGTGCCATAACACCCGATCCTCCGCAGATCTCATCCAGAGCGATACAATCGGAATATTTTAAAAGTAGCAAACAATTCGGAATCTTTCATTTCATCATCATCATCATCAGCCTACTCCCGTCCACTGCTGGACATAGGCGTTTCTAATGGCACGCCAATGAGCTCAATCTTTAGCTCTTCGCATCCAACCACTGCCAGCCACTTTGTGTATATCGTCACCCCATCTAAGTTAAGTTAATCCTAACTTAAGTTTTTAAATTCCAAAATCACTACCATCACTTGAAATTTGTGTAAGCACTTTATGAAGTAAAATCGAAGAACTCCAGCTACCAATCTTGAAATTAAAGTCGCCAGGAATCCATCAAATTAATTGTACTCATAAATGTATTTCAAGCTGAAATCTTTAAAGGTTTATTGACACTACGACCCTTAAGGCAACGAGGCAGTCATAATATCAATATGACCTCTTCATAGATCAAAATTCAAATATTATACATCTGTTCGGAATACTGTTGTAGGCAAAATAATTTAGTTGATATCGATATATTTAATCCAGTCCATTAAACATCGTATCAGATCAAATAATATGCCAATTAGTATAGGTCTAAATCAACCAAATTTTCATATTGTAATTTGTAAATGTAATTAAGAAGTGTAAATAATTAATTTAAAAGGCTTACAGTGTTCACATCGAAAAGAACATTACACTTATATAATATTTACGGAATCAAACAGATATTTATGATTATCATATAATGTAATGCGCATTTTAGTGAACCCATTAAATAAAATAAAAATAAATTAATTTTTATTTACAAAGCTTTCCTAGCAATTTATCACGTATGTAATTATCTTAACCATACTTTATTTAATCATCTTTATTTGACTGATTATATTGCATCAATTATAATAACATCTTGGATGATGGAGGATTAAGCAGTTGATCCTGGCTGGTATCGTGACCCGGCAGTCACCAAATCTGGTAAAAGGCTTACGGTAGGCTCTAAACTTCTAGTATACAATACTGTTACTACAGATAACAAAATATAGAATGTTCGTGAATCATCAATGAAATAATTCTGCTATATTTAACATGTAATTATGTGCTATAATTAACATGTAACATGTAATATTTTAAAATTTGTAACTCGTAGTTCACAAGATAACAGAATAAAAGATCTTTTTTACATTTAAATAATTATAGTAAAGTGCTCGTGAGATATTGAAAACCGTACAATGAATGGAATATCGAATTAATTGGAAGTGAAATAAAGTGACCGGAGTGGTAATTTATCTAGTATTATCCATTTTTGTGTCAAATTTATTCAATAATTGAAGTGTGATTCAATTACGAAAGTGAAGCTACACTCAAGGGACTTTCATGGAAAATTCGTGGGTTATTATCATCTTATTGGTAATATAGTTTAATACAAACTTAAAGTGCTTGCAACTCTTTATGTCTAACTCCTGGACAAATATTTTTCTTTGCACAACTGTCGGAGTTCTACACCATACTCCACCAAGCGGCTCCAGTGTGGATTTCCAGTCCTATGAATTCTGAGATTACTTAGTGAGCTTCTATGATATATTAGGCCAAATTTTATTAATTTTATAATCGATTTGCTAAGACTCAAACCTGTTTCTTAAACCATCCTATCCTATAAACATGTCGTTGAAGACTGTCATTAATGGCAGAACGGCTCGTTATAAGTTAATTTCACTGATATCTCTCAAGTATTGTGTCATCAAGATTTTAAAATTATGTCTGAATTATTGTATGTATGTCTGTACAGTATATATGTCTGTCTATGAGATATGTCTGTACTTTAATAGCACAACTCACACTATTGCATGTTGGAGTCATTTAAAATTATATTTGTATAAAATTATAAGCGTGATAAACGATGGCTGGAAGCCAACAATCACAAATTTAACGCTACATGCACCCGCAAAAACGTCGCAATGGTCATAATTATTAACTGTTTCATCTCAATTTAAATACGACTCTACCATTCCCTGGTATCGAGTATATAAAACATAGTACCATAGTGAGCATCACTCGTATTACTGAGTAATTATAATCTAAATATTAATATGTGAAGAGGAATATTTGTACTGCTCTTAAAAAGTATTGTTTGCAATAGGGAATGCGAGGTTTAGTACATTTAAAATTTATATATAGAAAAAAATTTGGAAATTATTAATAATTTTTTAAGACAATAATACCATATGTTTTTATAAAATCACGATAAAGTTACGATAAAATTAAAACTATTTTTAGTCGGAATTATTTAAAAAATTTATTTGAAATCGTGTTTTTTTTTCAAGATATAAAAACTTACGTTGCTATAATATATATAATACGTTAATATTATTTGAAAAAATCTAACTCAGAAACACAATGTAATGTTTTTTTTAATTTTTATATATTTCGTAATCGCTCTTCTATTGTGATTGCTACTTTGCGAAAAGCATGTATCACAATGTAATTCGAAACGTATGATGTATTGTATAGAAATTCAAAGCTTTGATGTGTGAACGAATTCAAGTGGACTTCCGACCCGAAGTTAAATAGGATTGACCTCTGCGTAGCTTCAAAGATATTCATCGGCCCGATCAAAGGACACATATACGTTATTGCCACATTAAATATTATACGGAGCAAAGCAAGTATATACCCCTAGGTAAATATGGTACTAATTACTGCAGTAGGTATTTGATTCTTTGAAAATAGGCAACAAAATCGTAATAAACGCCGTCCAACCAAAATGTTTTCTATACGGATGCGGTTCAGGTGACAAATAACTGAAATGGACGAATGGATGGATGATGAATGGATGAGTATATTATGACTTATATTGTGAAAAAGTTTATTTTTAAAAATGACGTACCTACATTAATTGTTAATGTTAAGAAATATAATTTTTATTTAAAAAACAAAACAAAGTCGAAACTACAACCAGAAGTTTTTACAAGGTGAAAATAAAATCGATTGTATACTTAATGTAAACCATCAGAGCTATAGGTAAAATGAAAAAAAAAAAACTATTTTCTTTCACATCCTAAATGTAACAAAAAACAATAGGACAGAAATGTATATAGATATATTCGCAACAAGTAACATTTTATAAAAATATATTTCCGTATAAGAATTAACTAGCTTCCTAAGTATCCTGATATCCTGCGACACATGCCCGTAATATGCCTGGAACGTGACCAGCTTAACAAATCTTGTGGGACGTTATTGCGTCTGCATCCTGCAACTAAATGGACCCCGAATTCCGATCATTAGTATTCCCGGTAACTAAAAAGGCCCCCCATAGTTCAGCAGATGAATTTTTTATACCGTTCTACATATATTGTGGTAGCAAAGATTATTACGCCGCTGACGAAAAACATAAAGAACTAAGTAATATGTCTACTTAGAAGGAAGGTTTTCTCCTATTCATATTTAAATATTGCTTCAGGCGTTCTACGTTCATTAAATATTCGTTGTCTTCGCGATAAATAATTCTACGTGGAGGAAGAAATAAAATACATAATTATACGGTTAGATAATGTATTTATTATTAATATACCAATCTCTGGAAATCAAAATTTAAAAATGCTCTAATTGAATCATGCCTCTCACTTCTAGGAGAATCTAATAAAAACTGAAAGCTGGGAGCTGAAATCGCCTGCCACAGCCACTGCGGCAACTCGGCAGTTTAATAACGAAATTAATTTCTGGTTGAAACGCGAAGGCAACGGGCGTGAAATATTTCATTAATACACTACAGTTACAGAGAATGAAGTGAGTAATGAAAGTTGTAATAATAATATTGGTTTCATATCCAAATGAATTTTACAATTAAATTAAAGCGCGTAAATCGGTGACAAATGGTTAATTGAAAACGATATTATTGAGAAGGCAATATATATAAATGCATCAGACATGTCGCTTGATATTATGCTTTCATCGTCATATGTGGACATTGAGATCTCGGAGTTGCCAATGAAATTCTGACATTTACGGAAAGCTTTCTTTAATAAAATGGGAAATAAAATCTTGGGACAGTTTCGCAAACGACCATCTGATCCCAAATTAGACGAAGATTGTGTTATGGCAACCCGACAGCTAATAACCTTCATAATATATACTGCTATATATAATATTTAAGATATAATGTAAAACGCTGGTTTTCTAAAGATCAATGATATGGCATCCATGAATACCAGAGGAGTTCTTGAATACTTTAAATTGTAAAACGGAACAAAACACAACAACCGTATTTTCTAGAAGGGGTATGCAGGACAACGCGGTACTTTTTTCACTAGTTGTACGTTTCATGTAATAAAGAGTCTATTGACGTACCCTAGGCACAAATTGACACTCCGAGGTACTACTGGAAATGTCAAGTTAGAAAATGATCAAACAAAAAAATTATGTACAGTATGTTTCAGATTTGCTCCCATCGTAATTCAGTTTGCACTAACGAGATTACACGAATGACCTGTCGCTTCTAACGAGACGTCATCGCGTAGTGTGCGACCGCCTGACAGCTGTCAAAAACACTTGACATGACAATAACCCTAACAAATTCCCCGTTGTCAAGGGATATTTTCCGTTTGCGTCCTCAATTAAATTGGACGCAGTTAGGTTGGAATGGAATTTAGCAATAGCCTTCAATATTGAAATTTAACGTAGGTACCTATAACTGGCGAAGTGAGGATATTATTAGAAATTAGAAGCGAGAGTTAAATTGTACGTACTTTTGTTCAATTATACTTTTCGTGTCCTAATATGTAATGATAGTAGCAGGAATCAAATATTGAATTTACCTTTGTAAGAACTTCATTCTTATAAGTGACAGTTGTATTGAGAACCAAATGTTGGGTTCTGTACAAATAAACTAATCATTCGTGGGATGGCAAAATTCAAATAAATAAATGTAATGTCTCATCCTCAAACACAGCATCTTCTGAGTAATAATTTTGCTCTGTGGCGAACCATTGCTGGAAAGCGCAAAGATGTTGCCTTTATACATCTTTGACAGCTGATAGTCTTGAACATCTAAAACATTCATCATCATCATCATTATCAGCCTGCTCTCGTCCACTGCTGGGAATAGGCCTCTCCAAAGGCACGCCACTGAGCTGGATCTTCAGCTCTTCACTTCCAACCACTGCCAGCCGTTCATCAGTTTTTAGATACTCGTTTTCGTTTTTGCAATATCTCAAACAAAGAGCGCGATATTTTTTCAATACTCCAAAAAGCTTAACGCTCGTATCCCGGATCTGCTCGCAGATCGCAAAGGATATGTTAAGTAGCAATGTACGTTGTCAACCATTGGGTGATTGACCGTTATTCAAATTAAAAAATTGTTTCATATTTTATGCAAAACGTCTCAAGCCGTCTCGAAAATTTTCACGTTATGCTTTACGGTTAAAATATATGTATGTATAATAGTTTGCAGACCCTCTATAAACAATTTTAACACTTACAGTCAATTTATTTTAAATTGCATATAACTCTGCTCTCCTACACCGTAAGGGAACTGGCGTGATGTAATAATAATGACTGTGGAACAAAGCAATATAATGCTAATATATAAATCTATGCAAAGGGCGGCCTTTATTGAATTAGTTTAAAATTAACAACGCCCTTCGACCAATTTGATGTGATAAATATTCCATATTAACCGAGACAGGTGTCGCCAGCATTCGCCTCACTAATTAACTGAATCTTGCCTGTAGTTGACATCTTTAGTACCCGCGCTACCACGACCTGAGATACAGATACGAATTTATTTAGCCAACAATACCACTGTGATATGTAACAACGATGTTTAAGTTAATCGCCATAAAATTACATAAACGGACAGACAAAAGGAATGTAACGCTTATTAATATATAAATAATAATATAATACATAATAATGTAATATACATATATAAATATATTGATTAAAGAATGATTATGATCATGATTAAATACATGCAATTACAATATCCGTCACAAAATAGCAAAGGTTAAAAATCACCGAATGTAATATCATTTAAATAGTTGATTATTATTATCATTATATCTTAACGCCAGATCCTAACGGGGTAGGCAGAGAACAGACAGAGTTGCAGTGTTTCGTCTACAAATTTCTTGACTAAATAGAATAGTTCAGTGCCAAAAAAAATGACAGTACACAAAACTTGGGACCAAATTGAATTACGCAGTGCAAATATCGTACAAAGACACAATACAATATTGTTTACTCTTGGATCCGCACTCGACCAAACATGTCGAGTGGAGGCGCTAGTGGACAAAAGAAAGTCAAATGTAACATACAGGATGACAGTGACATGAGGCTGACTCTCTAACTTATAGGTATGACACGTGATAGGCTTGTAGCGAGCGACTTATTGATTGACTCAAGGCAGCTTCAAATGAATGTCTAAATGTTAAGGTATTTACCATGGTGAAAAATTTAAGGCTGTCTCTTGTTAAACGGTTTCAAACTTAAGTGGAAAAACTTGTCATAGACATAAGTATCCTTTCAGGATGTGCAGGTGTAAGGCTATAGAGCGTTCATAAACGACGTATATACAGTGGAGAAATATGTAAAATGTACATCACTACCGAAATATAATTCGGTCAGAAACGTAACATTATCAGAGTAAGACTCTACAAATTGTAGAGTTCCAGCGTTAGTTCCAAAGTTGAACCTCGAAACGAAATTGTTTAGTGAACAAATTTTATTATCGCTCTACAAACAATTTAATCTTTTGTGCGGCGTGTTCTATAAAAAGGCGATTATAAGTCACAACACCTCCATTGTCCCTGCAATATACCGCTGATGAAATCCCAAATAATTAGGGAGATTTCTTTTCCATGTTCCCTTTTAAAAGGGACACTGTTGTTCATTATAGCTCCATTGTGTTAAATAAAGCTGTGGCATTGAAAAATAATGAACGAGATTTATTTTTGCCGTATAAGCATTTTTTATCTCACTATATTTAGCGGAAATTGGCTATAGAATCAGATATATGTATTTATCGAAGGCTGCGAAGTGTCGAAGGCTGAATGTTTTTTTTTGTATAACAGACAAAACGTTTTTTTTCTAACCTAACATTGATTGATGTACGAATTTAGCTAACCCTGCACTCTTATTATGGAAATATGCCACTTTTTGCACCGTATTTAAAATCAAAAGGCGGAAGCACATTGATTTAGAATATTTTAATTATCATTGGAGTATCAACGGAGGGTATTTTAATAGTAATTGCAAATTATTGTAACAATTAATGACTTCATTCAGTGATATTAAGGTTTAGTAATATACGTTGCATTAAGTATTCGAATATTCTAGAATTGTCCATTATATTCTAAGAATAAG
>DWFV01001188.1:0-11730 GCA_018246775.1 Parelbella machaon machaon
TGCTTTGATCTACATATTAAACAGCAACTGAGATTTTTTAATTAAATACATATATAGGTATATGTAAGTTGGTTACTACGAAAGTGTTCGTCCTAAGCATTTAATATAAGATATTAATTATTTTACCAAATAGGTACAAAAGATTTGCTCGATACAAACTTCTAATCCTATAATTTTTTCTGACAAAATCATATCTACATTTTTTCTATTAGGTCACCAATTTTCACTCTTAACACATCTAAGTATTATTAGTACGACAAGTTCTGTCTTATATTTTGATGTTCTAGTCATATTCATATGTTTAAATTTAATATTACTGTCTGCTTTTTATTAGTGTGAAAGAATTATAATAAAACGATACATAATCTATCGTTTAAACTATAATAAATATTATATTTGATGAACAATGTCGGCTGCATGATCATAATATAATTATAATATTGGTTGTCGTTATAAAACTTGTAATGCACGAATCGTAATGAGCGCCATCTAGTATCGCAATTTTATATATCGCAAACACATAGTACAAGATATTAGGAAACTAGTTTCAATGGCATCTGAAATAAATCAATAACCTTATACATACATCGGTCTGCCTTGTTGTGAATTAAATAATATGTCTTTAGTGTGTTTACAATCAGCGTTTAGGTGTTTAAATTTAAGCACGAGATGCACAATGACAGTATTGTGAAATAAATATGAGAGATGCCTTGTCTTAAATATATATATAATTTATTTTTCTCAATAAGTTCTCTGTACTTCTGTTTTCTATTGATAACTTCGTTGTTTGTAATTGTCTAACTAGAGCAAAAAGCGCTAAAAAAAATGGCAAAACAACTTAGAACTTTGTCAGCAACGAAAAATCATAGGTAGGTACCAATATAATTATAGATTATGATATTAAGATTTCAATAAACTTTGTAGTTTGTAATTGTCTAACAAGAGCAAAAAACAAAAAAAAATGCCAAAACAACATAGAACTTTGTCAGCGACGGAAAATTATAGGTAGGTATATATATTATAGATTATGATATTAAGATTTCAATAAACAGTATATTATCTCACTTAGTTTTAAGAACTGTTTAAACAGTGAAAGAAATTTTCGTTTAGGGCACAAAATTATCTCTCATGGAAATATTTTATTAATACTTCATAAATTGTTGGTATATTACAATGTGCCTATCCATTTTTACATTTCAATTAATAAGTCCATTTTTAACATAGCGGTTAATGTAATTATGTATTACAAAATATGGAATTACTATATATACCTAAATACTTTTTGATCTTCGACGTCGCTCGTCCATATGACGTTTCTGGTTTAAATACCTGTGTACTTATTCATTTCAGTGTAGTTATGTAAGTATTATCCTATAATATAAGGAATTTCAATTTGAAAAGGTAAGAATTTATTAAAATTAGCACAAGTAAGAATAACGAGTTCAGTGGTGTGTTATTGGAGCGGCCTAGGCCTGATGATTATGATTACACATAAAGTATACACTTATACACTTTAGAATAAGAAATGTGATAATGTGAGTGATGTAAGTTACAATGTAAAATTATTCTATTTTTATTATTATAAGTGCTTCGGGAAGCACATTAAGCAGTACCCGTTAATGTAGGTAGAAAAGATCCTTACAGAATACCAGTGTTGTAAATATTATTAAATTTATTTATTGAATAATAGTCTGGACTTTTATTTCTTTATTTTTGATGTGGCATTGACAGCAGTATAATAGAGTAATAAATCCTTTAAAGTTCAAGTAAATATTCTTTATTCTTCCTACATTCATTAATTATCATCTGCCCTAAAACTGATTGTAGCTATTTTTGTAAATTGAAATTACTTGATCGCAGAGCACGGCTTCTCGCACCGTCTACGCTGTCTGGAATTACTTTGGCAATTTATTTTGCTTGGATTAATAGCTACCAGCGTCAATATACGCGATGCGAGATGGCTGACGACTATTTAACACCTGGCCGATAAGAACCGTTATATTTTTAATTAGTATTACAAAGATAGCTTTGTTTCTCTGGTGTTAACTTTAATTAAATTAACAAGTACATACTTTTGAATAAAGCCATCTTTTGCATTTCCATAAAACGCGTAAATCACGCGTCTTGTACGGCGCTTAAGACCTTTTCACGTAAATCCTTGCATAAACTTAAACCGTAGCCATTGAAGAAAGGTAATCCCGTCAGCAAAAGAAGTTTCATTTAAAAAAAATCTTAGAGTTATAATTTACAATGTAAGGTCAACTCTCATATATTATATGGCCGAACATATTACATTGGGCTTAGGTTAAGCTGGACCACAACTAAGATGCGGCTAGGTCTACATCTATACATACATATTAAAATTAATTACGATAATAAATATTCCGCTTAGTATTCAGGTTTTGCTGGGAAATACGTATATCTATGAAAAACTACCTAATTTACGTTAGTAACACAGAAAGAACTTGAATTTCTTCGACTTCATTCATTTAAAAATGATTTATAGTTAGTCTGATAATGTGCTTGCCAATTCCACGGTTGCTAAGCTTTAATAAAATACCTTCGCAGTGTCAACATCAGCTATGTAAAACTATGAGAAAATATGTGTCAAATAAATCAGACAGCTGTCTCTTATGTCTTAAAAACTATTACGATTACATATTGTATTAGTTTTATTACAACATGAGTTTTAATATTCATAGTACTTATTTTCATTAATTTAATAAAACAAACAAGCAGTAATTTTTTGTAAATGTAATAATAAAAGGATTGAATACAGTTGAAAAATAGCAAACAGTTCATAGCTATGGCTCTAAGTAAATCGTCGAATATTCCAAAAGACGCGGTTACGTTTGAAAACGAAGGGGAAGCATCGAATTACATGTGGAACCTTATATTTAATTGGCATACCTTTTCAGATACGTAGGTATTTTTTTGGTGAAAAGTCCTAACTTAATTTGAGGTTATACATAACCACGGGTTTCTAAAACATTACATTTTTCAAACAAGAAACTGGCTCACATACAACCGATATCTCTTTAAATCATGCAAATTATTGGAATTAAAAGAAAACGTAAAATTAAACATGCTAAAAATTCATGCAAAAAAGTGAACCTATGCGGCCCGTCCTAGGAAGTCACGGGGCCCGTCCGTTAAATGTTAAGCCATTTTTGGTATAAGTGCTACCAATGTTGTCCTTATCGCAAAAGTAGATTATCCCATCTCTACTATTAATTGATGACGTTGAGTACTGTTGGTTTGGTTGATTCATTTATTTATTCTGTATTTTTGTTAACAAAGGGTGGACTTAATACCAATTGGCATTTTCTACCAATCAACCCAGTGATGATGATCCTAGGTGACTGATGCAAATCTTTTAGAAATTGTCTTTGAAACCTCGACATTGACTGCCTTGTTGGTCGAGTGGTTGCAAGCGCGACTGCCGATCGAGAGGTCCTGGGTTCAAACCCCGGGGCGGGTGCTATTGGATTTTTCTAGTTTAGAATTTCTAGTAGTGACTCAGAGTATGGATCTGTGCCCGGTGTATGGCAATAGTCTCACCACCTATTCCATGGGACTTAAACGTAACTGGTGAAACGTGGGATTGTACTACATTCTTCTGCCTACCCCTTCGGGGATTACAGGCGTGGTGTTATGGTACGGCATAAGATGCCTTCTAAAGCGCCAAATCCCTCATAGACTTTCTCCCTAAGAACACCAAATTTTCAAAATTTCAAAATTCATTCAAATTCCAAAGCCCACTGCACTGTAATCAGCAACAGTGTTACCAGCAGCTATTTTTCTGAAACGTTTGAGGGTATAGACCCGTTTCCCTTTATCCATTAAGGGATCGGTGTCACCGGAGACACGATGGACAATGGGGTGGCAGCTTACAATGGCACCGCTAAACAATTGATACGTGAGATACGACCCTGTTTGACCCTGCGTATATGCGACCTATTAAACATTTCCCTTAAGCAAGGGATATAGTAAGCACTAGTATGGAAATGTGTCCCACGATTTCAGTTTTTCAATTGCCTCCGTCATATTATCGAGGCAAAGAACACAGTGCCTACAGTCAATTATTGCACTAATTTCATAAAGTTCTACTAAAGTAAAGTATCACGTTCGGTTATTACCTCAATATCGGGGACTGCAATGCTGACAGCAGACCTTCTGAGCCTTTTGAAATTTCCAAATGTGTGTCAGTAAAATATATAAATGAATGGGAGGCTAGCTATTAATATAAGAGAAGGAGGAGGAGGAGGAGTAGGCATCCTATTAATATAAGAGAAGCTATTTAATTTGCCAAATATCTGTCCATGTAAAGACATGTCTGGGTTTGTTTCACTATACATAATAATGAATTGCTTTACCATCCGATAACGCCTTACACATATATATAGCGCTTCAATAACTTATCTCCTTTATATACATATGACCGATATAGTGGGTCATGTCTGTGCACTAATTATATTCCTATCAATACGTCACCTCAATTACTATGTCTATACACTTAGTGTTCATATAGAGTAGGCAAAAACATTAATCTAATGACTCTAGAATTATTGAATTTGTTTGAGTTTGATAATTCGAGAGTCTCATAGGACTATTAAGGCCTATGTCCAGCAGTGGAACGGTAAAGGCTGATGTGATGATGATGTGATAGGACTATTAAGCTTATAACCTACTGTATTATACCGGAAGTATATTTTGTGAGACTACGAAACAAGAAAAATTGCAAAGTATTTCTTAATTAATAATTAAGCAAAAATTTTAAAATTTATAAGCAAATGTCTCACTCCCGGGGTCCTGCGTTCAAACCCTAGCGTAAGATTACACATCACTTGTTAGTACGGGTAAGAGGAAATCGGGAAAGCTGAAACCTTAGAATTCTGTTGTGAATGATGTTCTGTAAGACGTGTGAACTCTGCCATCACGCACTTGTTCAGCGTGGCAGATAATGACCTTAACCCTCTTATTCTGATAGGAGACCCGTGTCTAACAGTGGAATGAGAAAAGTGTCAATAAAAATATGCGAAAGTACTTAAAATTGAAACGGAAGCGTACTACACTGTTCTGCCTACCCTTTTAGGTAACATGTAAAGGTGTGACATTATGTCTAAAATAAATAAAAAGATGCATCTACAAAATAAAGAAACGAAATCAAACGAAAAGTAGTTATTTCCATTCCCTGATATTCTTCTCCGCTCTATACTTCAGAAGTACTATTTTATGGTCATGAATGTGGCAACATCTTACATTTGCGGTCGTAAACAGCGGATAGCAGTTTTGTGTCTCTAAATGCGTTGAGCACCAACTGACAACCCCTCGATGTGAATTATTATTGTTACTTAATATTCGGCATATTTCTTTTATGTATTCCCTTATTCTATTTTACTCTTAAGACGTATTTATTTGCTATACAACCGTGATTGTAGTTGCGATTGAGTCATTTGATATCCGGTGCAAATATCCACTGGTTGTAAGGTATTTTTTTTATCATAAGCCATTTTTACATCCTATTCGTTTTTGAAATCCTCAGTTGTCTTTAAAATATTGATCAATATAAAACCAGAATGTTGCTCAACGAACGGGTGGAGGGAGGCACTAGCGCTTATTGCCACCTCTAGAATTTAAGCTGTAAAAGGTTTCGTCGTAAAAAAGACATAAAGGTCGTTTAACGATGCGTTTGAAACTGGGTATCGAACTAACTAGCTGATTCACTATTCTCTCCTCATACCCTTAGAAAAGGCAGAGACCAGAGGGCCAAATATTAAGATTTCGAGCCATTGAATATGCGTACGCATACATTAATCAAATGATTTCTTATCATTGTATAAACGAATAAAGTTATGTCACCTAAATGAATATTCTAGAAAATTCGGGTGTGTCTAAGAAACGACTTCTCGTAATTTCGAAATTAAAGCCGCGTAAGTCCATAAAAGGGGAGCGACAGTGCAACTGAGGCGCGACCGAAGCAGTCAACTAAGGGCCCCTCAAATTCGGCATGAATCAATATTTTGGCGTGCAGTTTCGTCCGCTTTGTGTAGAGTTTCCATTCTGTTGCGTTGTTCCTGTAATGTAATTTGATTGTTATTTAAACGAAAACAGTGTAAATGATGTGATTATGATTTTTCATAGATATACATAAAGCTTTCCTGGCAATGAATACACCTTTGATGTTTTTGGTAGAAAAAGGTTTGGGAATTTATTTTCTTCTGTACAAGTAAAATAAACGACCATAAACGATGATTAAAATAATAGGTTTCACAAATCTTATGATGCTGTGACAAATCTCGGTTGTTTCTTTCGATTTCTTTACTGTTAGTTATTAAAATAACTGTTTATTTTTTGACTATCGCCCGTTTCTTTATTACATTCGACATTAGTTTAAATACCTTACAATAAAACATTTAGATAAAAATATTTGTTTAAAAGGCATATATTGTAAGGAAACCGAAAAGGGGACGTATGGGCTATTAAATAGGACGTCCTGTACAAATAGGTTCGCCTGGATATGACCGTGGATGGTAAGCCGCTCCCGTTTCGCCACGCAACGCTAATGTATGCGTGTGTGGGCATACTTAGGGAACGGAGTAAAATGCGGCATAATGAATTTTTTTTCTATATACGTGTTAGCGTAGGTCAGTGAACTATTGATTATTATATCCGGAAAGGGCCTTAACTAGCTGTAAGTTACCGCTTTGTTTAAATAAGCTTTTAGAGAACCATTTATATCAACAAAAAATAAAGAATTTTGAGTAGTATTCAGTTACATTAGTTCATTTTTTGTTTGGTAACTTGTAATAGGTGAAATGCCGCGTTTTAAAATTATTTTAAAATATAATCTTCAGTGACGATTTTTAACTTTAGATACTGTTATTAAATGCAATAAATTTTGTGTATTATAACTTTTCCCATGTGAATCTTTTATTTATTATAATGTAAAACAAGTACATTACAGATCAATAGTAAAATAATTTCAATAATTGACTTTTCGTTTTCCTCAAAGACTGTTTTCAATCCGATTGCTTCACTTTCACTATTCCAATACTGACTATTGTTTTCACCCTTCTATTAAAGGTTCGGCAGCAGTAAATATTCGCGGAATTGCTGCGGAAGCGTGCCGGAGTGAAGCCTTGCAGCTTCCTTTATGGGATCCTATTGTTCAAGTTAGCGTATTCACAATTTAAGGTACATATATCAAGCAGTGGTATAAATGTTATAATAAAGAATAATTAATCAGTATTTAGCAAATGAATAAAATTTCACCTGCACAGTGTAATCAAATTATAGATGTTAGTAGGTTGGCTTTTAGTATAGGTTCTAGGAATAATCGTTAGCTTGCTATGGCTGTTGTGCTTACGATTGGGTACTTCAAACCCCTATAGATATGTACATTTATTTGATTGGGTCTATTTACTTAATATAGTCTTCCAGCGATTTTAGATACGTTTACCTTTTTTCTATTTCTATCTTTTACTTAACAATCTCAATGAATAAAAGTGTTTTAACTTTTTATAAATTCTGATAATAAAATATAACTCTTACAAAGATTTGAAGTGGAAACACTAATTTGCCTCTTTCCAAAAGATCTTTTTTATTCTTTTCTTAAATTAATTCATATCATATGGTTGTTGAAATATCTCAAACGTTCATTCCAAAACGAAGATTCGAGGTTTTACTATAAATTAATCATTTCTAGTATGAGAACGAGAAGGTAAACCTTTCTTTTTTTTCCTTAAAAACTTGGATATCATAAATAAATGTCACACCTATCCATCCATCTTTTCTTATCTGTCTGTAATCTACAGATATCTGTGAGGTGTTACAATGAAAAAGAATGTACACACGGTCAAATAAGTTTTGTTTATTTCATACCCGTATCGCGTGCCGGGCGAGGCAGTGTGATATAAAGTAGTATTAAATAAAATCGCGTGACCCGAGCCGATAACTGTTAGCTTTGCTTTTTAGAATTTCGTACTAAACCTAGTACTTCCTGTCAGAGCTGTTAGGTCGTTAAAGATAAAAATTTTATTTGCACCGTTTCCTTTCTCAAGTCACGTAACTTCGCTGAAAATCTTGATTGGGTTTATAATAAAATTACACTCCAACCAACCAACGTTAGGGTAGTCATGTTAGATTTGCTATCCGTTTAGAGATAGCAGTAATACTATTAGAACCACAAAAAGGTATTAATGATCGTCAGTGTCATTAAATTTAGTATGTCTATTTTGTGAATATCTACGCATCTGCCTTATCACCTAACGGGCACGATAAGTTCAAATTCCAAAGTTATCGACTTTTAGTTTTTGGAATTATTTTAACTTAAAATAAAATTGATCGGGAGTGACTCGGAGTCGGGAATTGTGCCCGGTGTATGGCAATAGGCTCACCACCTATTCCATGAGACTTAAACGTAACTGATGAAACATGGGAGTGTACTACACTCCTCTGCCTACCCCTTCGGGGATTACAGTCGTGATGTTACGTTTAAAATAAAATTGTATTGTCCAGTGACTAATGCACGTGTTCGTACAGATTTAGAGTATGGCGCTGTGTGCTGTCATTCGGTGTTGGAGACTATATAGAGCCCAAATGATTTTGAACAACAGACATACAGCGGTAAAGAAGATATAGATGTAATAAATAAAAATTGCTGATGTTAAATCTTTAAATATGATGACACTCCTTTGGACAGGAAAGGTATAGTCCTATTAATCATGAGCGGGTTCAATATTATATGAATTTGATGAATATTATTACAGGTCTCGGAGTACATAATTATAGAGTAGGTATATCTCATAGGAGCAGTGGTTCCTCTATTCCTGTTGCTGGTTAATGGGTCTCTCTCGCAAGAGTTACTGGCTTAGTCTTATTTAGTAATTTTTATGCTACTTTACGTCTTATTCTAAGCCGTGTGATAATTCCCTCTTCTAGCACCACTATCGACTAGTGCCAAGATATTGACTGTAAGATATTTGTTACATAACAATTTATCCATTGGTTTAAAGAATTTTGTTGCCGTTTGAATGTGTATTAGACGTGACCAACTTCAGAAGTAGCAATGGGTCTGTGCCCACTGTCAGGTTATTATCGCAATTTGTGACTTGAGGGATTAGAAAAGTAATGTGTATTCTAAATGTAACAAAAATATTATCAATAGATTAAAATTAGAGAAAAAAATAATATAAAAGAGATTACCCACATAGACAATCTAATACAATACACGTATGTATGCATGTGTAGACTAAGCTCTTAACAACAAACGTATTTCAGAAGGAGACAAGAAAGTAATAAATTTGACGTGAAGGCACAAAGCGAAGTACATATGTATATAAATACTTGAATAACATGTCAAGTGTAACGCTTTGTCTCCAAGTTCATATGAACACATTATTATCTCACAAAAGACAGTCATTCCGATAAAAATGTGACATTGACACTAACAGCGAAACAAGTTATGAGTATCGGGTGATATAAAAGATATATGAATAGAAATTATCATTTATATTTTTACTAAAATTGGTTTATTAAATAATACAATATGTATAATTAAGTCGTATCTGTATCTAGTAGAAACTTATTACTGCAAATTAGAATTGTTTTAATATCAGAAGGAAATAGTTGGCAATAGGCTTAGCTACTATTTCACAATACATATAACGCAGCTATTGATTCGTGGGAACGTACGACACATCTCTACGTAACACTCGGGGACACTTCGGGGAAATACATGCGTGATATTATGCTAAATAAGATGTAAAGTTATCTCTTGGTCCTGATGTTTCGAAGCGTTTGAGATGTGCCGTCAACATCTGTGTACATCTTAAAATCGCATTATAAATCCGTACGCCCGACTGCCACCCCTTATCTAATTACGCGCTAAATTGCATGACGGGCTCCATGATGTGTGACGTCAACAGACTCATTCGAGTCAGGGCAAGATATCTTATATGGATACGACAATTTTCGCTTATCAGATGTCCTATGAGTTGTTTGCCTCATAGAGTTTGTACTGGTGTCTTTGACCTTGATACTGATTTATTCCAAGTATATCGCGTCTACAAAGGCTAATAGAGTTTTTATATGACCACCGCTGGACATCAACCCATTCGACGCCAATCCACACGGTCTTGGTCCAGTAATTCAGCTGCATCCAGCTTATTCCTTAAGGCCGTCATACCACCTGGGGGGAGGGTGACCTGTGCTTCATCAACAGCGAAGTTAGGTGCTGCTGAGCGTCGGGCGTTGATTCATAGCGTTTAATCACAGCTGTTGGTTATTCTTGGCGTTCCATCCCGAATTACCATTAGAGTTTTCAAGGATATCCGATGTTTTACTAAGATTAAGTTACCATTCTTGCCTTTTTTGTTGCCGTTCTGCGCTTGGTCACCGCCAGCGTGGCAAAGTTGATAATAAACTTTCTTATTTTAAGACAAGACTCGCGTATATTATAACAATTAGATACCATGGTGGTTCAGGTCCTCAATTTGTCTCAAGGATTAGCTTGTCCTTTATATACATAGAACATAACTATAGTATAATATGTGTAATTTTGTAATAACAAGAAATAAAGATATGTTCCCACATAAACAAAGATTTTTATATTTCTATTTGTTACATAAAAATCGATTTGATTCAATTGCTTTATAGGTTGTATCAAAAATAACAAAATATTCACGAATATTTTATGTTTGGTTAGTAGTTATCCCAAACTGTGATATGTAGGGAAAGCGCGCGCATAGGGAAACCCAAACACCATATATTATGGACACGGAAGAAACCGTGGCATGAACTAGGGTTGATAACTTCGTCAATTATAATTGAGTATTATATTTTAGAAAATTTTATAAGTATTTTAGTTTGGAAAATCAGAGGCTAAGCCATAATTGTAAAACAACTAGTCGTCATTTAGCTTAACACTTTATGGGTATGTGTACCAAGATATGACTGTTTTTATGTTGGTAAATTCTGTCCACAATTTTCATCACACATAGCTTTAATTGTTTCTTACTATGATTACTATTATTTTTATTATATCTACACGTCAGGTCCTCGAAGGCACTGGCGGTCAATATTTCTATCCGTAAATACCTCACGCTTATTTTTAATAGACCTTAGTAACCCTATAAAATTATATCTGTAATTTATTTTATTCTATTTTATTTATTTAAGGCACACCAACTAAGTACTCAACATTATACATTATCACTATATAACATTAAAAAAGAAACACTTCTTATTGCATACTTAACAAATACTTAATAATAGTAACTTTTAAAATAAAACGGAATTTTGGCGTACTATTTACAAATTACATTAGACATTTATATATAATTTTGTAACAATTGACAACCCTATTTACAACCTAGGGCTGCATAGCGTGACAAATTCACTCGTACTTAATGTCCGGGGAGTAAGATTACAGCTAATTTTAGGAAACATCAGTAAATAGCCGCATCTCGTGGGTGTTTTTGTAATAACACGGTGGCCAGCTATCCCTCCTGCCATCCACATGGGGGTTGCGTGACTTTCATTACCCCCGTATTTCATCGTAACAGCTTCGCGCGAGAGTAACTGATGTTGACTTCATGTTATGTAGACACTTAGTTTTAAACATGTATATTTTTTATGACCTTCTTAATACATAAAAATGAATGTTTGTCTGTATGTCCTTTATAGAATCATAAACTATGCATTTGATCATGTGATGATCTTTAGCAA
>DWFV01001189.1:0-11729 GCA_018246775.1 Parelbella machaon machaon
GTCTCGTCCCCAACCCGACTTAGCGGATCCCAGAGCCCCCTTAACCCGCCACTTCTCCGAGGAGGTGCCAGAAGTCAACCAAGATGAAATCGTAATGGCTTTGGGGCAGCTTAAAACTGGAAAATTATAATTGGATACTTCACTTTCATTGACTGTTAAAATATATATGATCCCATAAAAATTGCATGCACGTTTCCGTTGCTACAATTACACTCGATGCAACGAAAAAAGTTTAGCTTCGTACCGACAGTTGTGTTCGCTACATTTATCGCTTAATCATTAGTACCAGCTGTGTTACCGCTGCAATACCGCCCCTGTGTCCTCTAGGGACTGCTCCTGATCTAAATTTGAGATTTAACGATGCAATGTATTTCACACCTATTTCAAATTTTTTATCAGCCCTAGTAGCGAACGTAAGAATTTTTTGTCTATTAAATTTAATATCGAGATTCTTGTTAAATGTTATTTTTGAAATATTCTCCTATTCTCCTTTCTCCTATAGGCAGCGTATTAACAAAGCTTAATCTTAAGATTGTCTAATTGATATGGATGCAAAACAATCGAGGATAAATTTGTTTTGACACGTCGTGATTTTTTAAATGCTTAATTATGCCATAGCAATTAATTTACTGTATAATATACTTTAAATAGAATGAGTAGGTACTCAAATTTTCCATCAACTGTACAGGCAAAAGGTAATATATGCCACAGGATTTCGTTGCTGCAGAATGTACCTATCTTTCTAAATTAAATTTTAGACAAATTCGGAAAACAATCACAGCTTGGTAAAACATACGTAGCTACATCCAGGTACTTTTAATTTTTAATTTGCTACTGAACGTGTATTTATTTTACGGATTTCTACATAGAAAAGACATTTACATATATCCTCAAGAAATCCTTCGTAATTGAACGGATTCAGCTGCTTGCTTTTTTTGCTCTAAGTCCAGTCACTGAGATCAGGAAGATCCGGCTTTGGGGTGCGATTTTTTATGTCTTAGAATGATATTAAAAATTTATTTCACACATGTTGAGAACGGTTATAAATATTCATTCATTCTTAATGTTTATTTAAATATCTCTTAACTGAGTTCACTAATAAGGCGACCCTAAATGTATTCACTGCTGTCACTATGTAAACTTATTAAAGTGGTAGACCAGAATTAGGGCCAACACATTTTTAATCCTATTAGAGCTACCAGACGAAATTTTATCAGGGTTGTTCATGACGGTCTAAAATCTTCTCATAAATAATCAAGGCCCTTAATAAAACTGAAACAATAATAGGGTTAATGATAAAGATGATGAATTCCTATATGTTATAAATAGACGTTTTCGGAATAATAAGAACGTACGTACATGCATATGTACATATAAAAAGTACTCTTAAAATACTAATTTTTTAATTCAATTTATTAACTCTTATAAGTCCATCCGTTGAGATATGCGAAAACATACAAAATCACCATCGAAATTTGGCATTTCTCAGGGGACTCTATTGGCACCGGTATTTCAAACCATTGAAACGACATCCGCTCCCGTCACACGCGCTCTCCGGTACATTAAAGATTATTAAAGATTCAGAGTATGCTAGATCGAATTACAGATTTTTTGCGCTCGTTAACGGCCAATTAGCTCCGTGAACAACAGGTGGTCTTGTCGCTTACACGGTCACAGGCCGGTTGTCATCTGTCGAGACTTTCGCCATCCGTCCGCTCGACTCTGATTGCTTTGATAGAACTTTTGTAGAGTTAGTGAAGCTGAATGAGCTATTTAATAAAATGACACTTATAATTAAGAGATCGGCTATTAGAAATGTTGCTTGAATATATTTAACCATGTTATATATTTAACTATTAGGCAACAGCATATTGTAAAATAGAAATAGTTAAGATTATCATGGAAATAGTTTTTGTGCAAAAACAGATCATAGTCGTACATGTCACCGTTGCAATTTGTTTTCCAAAAGATAACAAAAAATCCTTTTTAAATATATACTCTTAAATCTATCAAGATAAATCAGACATACATAAAGACAGAAATGAAACAGCGATGGCATGAAACACCAAAGTAATGTGTAATAAGCTCAAGGGACCTATATTTATAATATTATACACTTAAAGTAAATGAACAAAATTTATAGCGAGTGCCACACTGTATGTTACACGCTGGAACAGTTGTGATTGGATGGATTTATTCAGAACCTCTCGTTACGACGTTATGAACTTAAGCAACTGAATTTTAAATTGTATTTGAAAATAACATTGAAGTATTGGCCTTATCGTTTTTATGAACTAAAGCAGGTTTCAATTCACCTTAGTTTACATCTTAAAAATGACGCAGTCATGAACTAGACACATTTGTACATGTCCATATACAAATATTCATAGTACATACATAATCTGTATAGGTTTTGTGTTTTAACTGAAAAAAAATGCAACATATTTGACACGCCACAAGAAACTGATTCGAGTCGATGCGGAACTGAAATTTTATAAATTTAAATTTAAAATTCGAACACTTGAAAATACCTGCATAGGGTAACCCTTCTTTGTTAGGCCTATACTAATGTCATGCTCAAGTTGAAACCATGTACTTTTGCAATTAAACTTGGACAAATGTCTTAACTGTTATAACATCAGCTTTGCCATCTAGCCAGTGACATAAATAATACTTTTCTTAGGTACCACTTCTGTCATTGCTATTTTTCGAGTTGTAAATCTGTAGCTGATGGGACAAAACTACACTCTAACTAACGAACCGTATCAAATTATGGACAGTTATTGTTTATTTACTGCACGTCGACAAAACCACCAACTGCTTAAGATTGTGCAGTAATTGGACGGATTTATGCAATCAGTCCAAACGTTCAAACAACTAACTGGAGCTCCGTCACTGATATAATTCAGCTGCGTCTTGGACGCTACTTCCGTTAAAATATTTTATATTGATATGATTTCGATATAATTTCTCTCGACCCTCTTTATTATTTTATTGTTGGAACACGGATATCCTCTCAGAATTAAACAGTGTCAATTTATTTATTATAGACAAACTGACAATATGTTGTGTGATAACTATGCTGTTACGTATGAAATAAACGCTAAATTTTTTCGTCGGCTTTTCAGTCCGATAGTACATTAGATTGAAAATCTAAACTGAAGTTGTATCTTAAGTTAAGTACTGAAGTTATAACTTAACTAAAGTTGTAAGGCAAATTGTAACTGACAGTTTTAAGCATATAATCTACGTAAATGATTATCTAAGTATATAATTTTAACTTATTTTATAGTAGTAGATTGACATGCTCATATACAATTATTTCAAACCCATTCCCAATTGTTCGAGGTAGATGGCAGATGTTCATGAAGAGAGCAGCATGAAACGCTCTTTTCACTTTAAACAGGCTTATTTACATTGGATGGATTTTTATTGCGCCCAGACACAAATATTACGTAGTGACTCAATCACCATTATTTGATCATCTTTTATTTCAGTGTGTCTGCTTACCACATCAGATATTGGACATTAAATCTGTTCTTCTCTTGGTTATATTCGATAACATTATTCAGCCTGTTGTGTCTTCTTGGGTATATTGCAGAAAACTTATTTCGTTTATTACGTCGGCAAGTTAAATATGGGACAGTAATTTAGCATCAAACATTGTAAACGAGGTCCGACCTTTGTAAACAATATCTACTATTATTAATTTCGGCCTCAGTGCCTGTCGGACCTCGCAGTAAAGCGACACTGCCTCTCACGGACGCCCGCTACGCCACACGTCCGTGAAATTCATTTCATACTACACCGTAACGAAATACGCACAGTTTTACCTTGATAGAAGACACCTATTGAAATATTTTAACATCCAACCCCATAGACAATCTTCTAAACTAATTTACAACCAGTAACATATATATATAATACTCCATTTAATTTCACGACCTAATACGTTAACCATCAGTTGTTTTGTCCCCTTATCTTATATACCAAATGCGCTGGGAGCAAGTGAGATAAAACATATAAAACGAAATACATGATGTGTTTATTCGTTTATGAATAAGGAAATAAAAGTACCAAGAAAGGCATCTTAATTGTTAGATTTTTATTTTGATGCAATACAAGTGGCATTGATGCAGTCAATGCTAAGATAAGTGACCACTTAGAAGTGACCACTTAGAAGTGACCCCAGCTGCTTGCACATCTACGTATAATCTCAAGATCATGAAGATATCCTGAGATTATATCACGAGATTTATTGAATCTTCCAGATATTCGCCACAAACGCGTTGCTATCCGTAGATTAAGTTAGTACTCCTAATGTCTATATAACATCTAACACAGTCATCAACTGAGAATACGATAAAATAAACATTACTGTTAAACGCCAGAATTACTAAGTTCAGAGTGTCAAAACGAGCACCTCAGCACATCAACTGCATATAAACGACGTCGTTACACTAAACATAAGATGTAGTTTAATTCGAGCGTAGTTATAATGGTTCCGATAAGTAAAAGTTACGTCGAAAAGTGATATAGGTGTATGTTAAAGTGAAATAAAGTTCAAAATTAATGAATGCTAAGTTAAACAAAACCAGAATTCTAATCTTACGACTATGTGTTCTGATATTCTAATTCCATCAGTTATTATTCCTTATCATTACATCTGCCGTTGCGTTTTTTATATTTTTTCTACTTTCCACATATGTATTGGTGGAGAATGCCACCAGATGTAAATTTTGACCTTTGTTGCACCTGCTTATTGATCAAAATACTCTTGGATTTATTCTCTCGCGCGCTCGCTCTTCGTAGAACAAGTGCGTTATACGCGTTACATCTATTACATCTGCCTAACGAACACCATAAATTAACCATATAAATTACTTAAATGCAATGAAATTTATGACGCACTGAGATCGTTTCCTGCGTCGTCATCTAATTAAGTTATTAAGCTGTTCTATTACGATCCACGGAGGTGTTTCTGGATGTTTTGTTCTATGAGTTAGGTTTCAAATTTTATCATCATCAGTGTTGTTATCATCACCATCAATCGTTTTAACTTTCTGCTGTTAGACAAGTATTTCACAGAAGAGCTAACGTTGTATACAAGTCTAGCCAAATGTGATTTTGAAGACTTCATCCGTCTTGGAGAACATTATGGAGCATTCTAAATTGTGTAAGTTTACGCACAATGTTTTAGTTCACATTTCATCAAGTATTACCTACATTAAAATAATAGGTATTTATAGTACTGATATAATAAACCCCTGACAGTTCAGCTACTTTTAAATGAGGACAGAGAACATGGAGTGATCAGTTCGGTCCAAAACAACTCTGAAAATTATAATGTGTATACATGCGTCACATTGAGTTGCCAAGCGCTCTGAACAGATATCTACATGCCCAAATCCAGCTGTTGTTTCGCCTCATAACACTTGTTATGACGGTCGATGAAATTTGTCGAGTATTCTCTCACTTATAGTTCTATAACTAAACTCGAAGTTTGAATCTTTGCCCGATATATGGCAACAAGCTCACCACTTATTCCTTGTTGGAGGTAAACGTAACTGGTGAAACGTGGGAGTTTACTGCAATCCACTACCTACCAATTTGGGGACTACAGGCGTGATGTTATATTTTTTTATATTTCTATATATACCTATATTACGTATATTCTATGTTATGTAATTTTTATTAACATTTTTCAGCTTTATAATCAGCAAACCCTAACTTAAGCTAGATTATATCTAACCACGTTTACGATTAAGCATATCCTATTAAGTTAATTAAGTTATCGACCTATTACCAGCAATGGGCAATCAACTTGCGAGACATGTGATGTTATCAAATTTAATGGCTGGATGGTAGGCGGTTTTTCGGATGAGGAGGAGAGGATGGAGTTAATTTTCCAATTAACGTGAACTCTTGGATTTATTTAATCTGTAGGATTCCTATGATTATATATGTACCGGCTTAACTCACGTGCGTTCTTTCGGGATAGCCCGACTAGTTTCGGACTTCGAAAAACGCACGTGAGTTAGGCCGGTGCATACGTATAAATACTCACGAAACATTTAATAGTAAAATAGAGTTCCTATGTTTTGCTTAGTGTCAGATGTAGGAGTTATTGAATGAAAAGTGATTTATTTTGATATTAGTAACAAAAAATAAAAGTAACATCACGCCTGTAATCCCCGAAGGGGTAACCAGAGGAGTGTATTACACTCCCACGTTTCACCAGTTACGTTTACGTCCCATGCAATAGACATATTTATATTTGTCTCTAGCTTATTGTAACATATACTGGCATAATTGTAAATAAGCCGGTTTTCCATAAAATATTATCGTGATTTGATATTTGATGTAATTTCCATTCGAAATTGACTCCGCCAAGCTTCGAACATGTATAAAAAGTACAATGAGTGTACCAACACGCAATGGAACAGCGCGGAAGAACATGCGACAGGCCACACGCGGTTGTCGACGAGACCCAAGAAGTACTGTTTTTATTATTATTTATCCATTATTGTTAAGTTACCTATAGCAAGTTACAAAGGGCGAACTAAATGCCTAACGTTACCTGCGTTACTCTTAAATTTTGCGTTTACGTTACGTTACGTCTTAAAACGTAGGTACTCATACATACGTTTTAAAACTTCGCTTTTTTTGCTATCGTTACTTCACTTGCGCTCACAAAATGGCGCAAACCGGTATCGCGGGTGTCGTGTTGCTCAGCGGCGATACAAATCTGCTGTAGTAACAGACAAATAGGCTTATAGACAAAAAACTATTTATGTTGAGTCAGGTTACGGATATAAAAACAGGAGATAAATTTTTTTCACGTCTATAAGTTAATAGAGTTGTAGAGATAGACTCTACGCGCAAATACAATAAATTGTTTAACGCTAAATATTATTATATAAGCGTATGTGTTGCTAGTGAAACTCCAGTCAGTATTTATGTACATAATTAAAATATGTAATGACACATAAAAGCACATACTTACGGAGTTAAACTGATAAGTAATTTACTTAAAAGTATACAAGCTCTTATCGTATTAGGCTTTCCCGATAAGCACACTTTAGTTAAGTATATACATAATGTAATCGAAAGAATATGTACGCGTTTATAATATGCGTACTAATGTAATTTATATCTGTCTCTACAATTACCTACAATATTATTTAGTGCATTATCCGTATCGTTATTGTTTACACTACTCAATATTTCTGTCCGGTCTGTGTAAACATGTCTATGGAAAAATAAAATTTAAAACGATAACTATAAATAACCTCAAATAAATTTTAAAAGGTTGCTAATCTCCCCTGGAGCGGAGTAGTTGTATATTCTAGGCTGTTCCCAGTGAAGAAATCCATACTTAGGAATGATACTTAAAAAGAGTGATAGTTAATTACGATAGATAAATATTAAAAAGACAATACATCTCCGATTCCTGATCTCGACAGCACAGGGAGTGTCTACTGCGAGTGATCAGAGAACACGTGCCAATCAGCCGTAGCGCCACTCCAACCAATGCTTGATCAAGATCACGGACAGTCGTGTACAAAAGCGTTTTGCTGAAATAATTTTCAATCAATATCTTCGTTCTTGCAAAATTGCCATAAATATGAACAAAACAATAATATTATATTGTATTCAGGAAAATGGGAGTGTAAAATATGTTTTTATTGGTATTGCAAGAATTCCAATTTTGAGTTGATTGGTTTAACGGTCGCAATATCCACCATGCAGTGAGTTCTTGCTTTAATTTTCAGCAGAACAGATATCTGAATGATATATATAATTATCTTTCGTTTCGGTGTCTGTGTATCTACATATTTATAAGTCGCCTGTAAACATGTTGCGAACTATGAGTTTCTGATATTATTTATTTATTCTTTTCCGTTATATTACCGTGACAACCTGATTATGAAAACGTCATAAAAGGAAGGACTATTTATCTAGAGTATAGAGCAGGTTGGTATACACTATCCTGTAATAACATACAGTTATGACAAACACAGAAAGCAACGGAAATTCTATAATTAAACTTGTAACATAAACTATCTAACTTCTCACTGTTTCCCGCAGGCTTCATAAATAAGATACAAAAGAAATGATTTTTGAATAAAAACTAATCATTTCATAAAGGTTTTTACTAAGATAGAAATTGGCAATAAAATATCTAAAGATTTTTTTAGATATAAAAACAGTCACCATTTTTCCTTACACTGGAACCTTTTTTCATTTGAAATTTAACCAATATCGGTAAAACAATTTTAGTATAAACGCCTACAGAATAGACAGATACAGTCGCATTTATAAGAGTCTTTTTCTTGGCACTTTTATCCTTTCACTGTTGGAACATAGTGTCCTCTCAGAATGTTAATGCGAGTATTACGTATGAAATAAAAGATAACACTTTTACGAATATTACATATGAAATAGCAGATAACACTTTTGCGCCCCTTTGTACTCTAACGCCCTGCGGCGTCCAGCGATCTGGATGTTTCATTACATCCCGGCCCACTGTAACATGATCTATGCGAGCGGCCAACCCTCCTGATCCCCGATTCACACCCTCTACAACCCGTGCTAACACTATACACCGCCTTTATTACACTCCCAGAGCGCTTTATTTAAAAAAAATTGTAATTTTTTTTTAAATAGTGGATCTGTCTACATTACTATTAATTTGTTACTAGGGATCCTTAGATTATATGTAGTTTGGACATAGAACGGTAATGTATAACGAAAACAGAAATAGACGCGCTTTAAAAAATGACATTTTTAGATGTTACTGGTATATTTGCAGAAAAACTATTTGTTTCGTAAAAACAAATAATTTATAATTACGTGTTAAATAATACATGTAACTTTTCTTTTGACTGGGGCAGGGGAGCTCAACGTTAAACGGTCAGAACTAATTCTAGTTCCGCCTGTCAGTTTGTTTGTCAGGATTTGCATGGTTATTGCTTCACTGTTTGCACTCCTATGTTTTATAGCTATTCGTTAGGGGAGAATAGGAACACGCAATACATAAGGTTGTATTTAATTGTGTCGACAAGTGTCCGCGACAGGCCGGCTCTGTTGACAGTGCATAAATTATAACATTAATGATTTAATCATTGTTTGATCATTAAACAACCCTACATTAAAATATTTAGTACATGAAATTTAATTAATCGACTTTAGTGCTCACTGTTTTGTTTTACGTCTGTCGGCGGTATGTTTTTGTAATATCGCCTCAGATATATTAGCAAGTTGGTTCAGCTGGTTCGGTGTTCGATTCTCTACGGAATAGATATCTGATTGGCGAATTAAAGTATAGACGAAATTTATTCTGAAATAATCTTCCCTCTTGGGAAAGGTAAATGTCAAACTTTCATTTGCTGACAAATGAATAGCACAGTTAAATTTAAATGATAGATTTTGACTTAGTTAAACATTTTAACGTTTCACTGTTAGGCACTGACCTTCCCGCAGAATGAGAAAGGTGAAAGTCATAATAATTTTGAGACAATTAACATCCGAAAATACATACATCTATACAAATATTATCGTTTCTGAAAATCGAACCTACAACCCTTGGCTCAATCGTAGTTCTCACTAGCTAATGACCCAATCACAATAACCAAGAAACCTAAAAGCCTCAAATAATACTTGAATTTCACAGTAGAAAACTGAAAACAAACTCTCTTTGTTTACATTCACTTTGTTGAAGCACACGGATATTGGATAGAGTTCGGTCTCCGTACAGTTTAGGTCGGGAACTATTGTCGCCGGGTCTCAAAGGTCGTTCTAATTCCGTCGTCACAAACTTGGCCGCATCACAAAAGGTTACATCGACAAGTTGAACTTCAGAAGTGTTCGTACTTCATGGTAACTTACAGCTTTCTGCTGGTAGAATTTTGGTATAGGGTACAACTCCGAGGTTGGAATCCATTATTGGACATCAGCACAATATAGAACATCGCACCATTACGCCTGTATTTCCCGGAAGAGGTTGGCAAAGAAGTATATTACTCCCATGTTTCATGAGTTATGTTATACATCGTATGGAACAGAGGTGGCAGTGTTGCCAATTTCCTAAATAAAATTACCCAAAATCAATAAAATTACTAACCTTAATAAGTACAAGCGGTTAAGAAGTCCTGCAAGTACGTAGCTCAAATTGGCCAAGGGTCGGCGCCCTAATCGATAGCCGATGCATAATGCAATCAGCCCGCGAGTGCCGCTGCACTCACTAGCTCAATCACTTACCTTTTTACCTTGCACACGAAGTACACTTACAATATTAACTCCTACTTATTGTTAACTATTGAATAATTTCACCATTTATGAAAATTCCCCATTCTTTAATCATTAACATTTTAAGTTGAAAGAGTAGGTATACACGTATGTAGGTATATGTAAAAAACAGTATATACGGTCAATCGTTGTACTGGCTGACCCCTTATGACCTTTCATTAATTTATTCCTTAATCTTATCATTTGATACGGTATGTTATTGTAGAATCGTAGGAAAAACATAATAATTACTAAAAAATTAACACGTTTTAATCAGTTATCTGAAATTAGTAATAAGCATTAAGGTTATAAAGGCTATTTGAGAAAGAGTAAACGACGTACAATATATTATGCTTCAGACTATCTGTCTCACACAGAAGTAACGTGTTTCCATATTAACACAGTATAAAGCATTATTTTGGGTGCATTCAATGTCCTACTACAAACTGGAATAATGTCAATTTTAATATTGCCAAACGAATCTCTATAAAACGATTTAAAACAGCTGAATAATTCAGGACAAAAGTCGCACACGCATTCTGCCAAGTAATATTATTGGTCGGTTCATTTATTAAAATAGTGATGTCACTTTCCCATGATGGCGGCCGTTCAATGAAACAACTATTTGTCTTGTTTAGTCTGTGGACAATGGTAATGCGTAAAGGAAGGCGAATGCATTTCGCTTTGGCCAGTCACATGCCATTCCAAATAAAAAGATAAAATCGATTTTGGCGGGAAGCGATTTAAACTTTTTAGTCTAAAAGGTACACAGGACCATGATTGTTTACGCAAGGAATGTTATATTACATTATATTGATATACAAAATTAAAATTTGTTGTTATTTTAATTGCGTATTGATTTTGTTTATTTTTCACCCGTTCTTGTAAATGTAGATATGACATTAGCACAGATATTTATTATTATAGCTGTACAATATCTTCCTAATTAAAATAAAGCAGAACGTGTTGTCTAGCCGTACTTATACTACATGACACATTCGTAAATTAGTTGTAGACAAGATATAATTAAAAAACTTCGCCAATTTGTTGCATATTTCCTACATCGTTTAGTGGCAAATTAATAACAAGAAATCATTCACTGCCATTAGGGAGATGTATTTGAAATGTATGTTTTATTTTATTTTATTTATAAACCGGCCAACTTAAAATCGCAATGTAACGAAGTCAAACTGATAAAGTTTAATCTGCATATTTTACGTTCAGAAACTGTGTAATGTAATGAATTGCTCATTGTGTATTGAATGGATTATGTTTCTGAACGGAGCACAATGGACTCCGAGTTGGAAGGCAGCGTTCGGAATTCAATATCCAGGTTACGGCTTAAAATTATCTGTGGTATTTGAGTCGATTAGGATCAAAGGCGGCAATCTGCATATTTTATCAAAAATGAGATTTTAGTATGCTCGGATAGGGAATTT